>JAODAL010019439.1:0-72021 GCA_025379985.1 Phyllomedusa bahiana | reverse complement strand
ACATACATTCTTATCCTGTACTGATCCAAATTAATCCCGTATTTACTTGATTTCGCCACTATTCTGCTGGTCAGTCACTGTACATACATTACTTATTCTTTTCTGATCCGATTTTACCCCTGTAATCCTCCAAGCTGCGCTCCTATTCTACGGTGCATCATTGTACATACATACTTATCCTTACTGATCCGAGTTACATCCTGAAATTACCTCCAAGCTGTGCTCACTATTCCTGTGGCAGTCACCGTGTACAACATACTTTCCGATAAACCTGTTTTACTCCTTTATTACCCTCCAGAGCTGCCTCACTATTCACTGGTGCAGTCATTTAAAAACATTATTTTATCCTGTATTGATCCTGATTTTCATCCTGTTTTAAATCCTCCAGACTGCGCTCACTATTCTGCGGTGCAGTCACGCCCTAATTATTTACCTAAAAAACTGATCCTGAGTTCATCCTGTATTATCCTCCAGAGCTTGCTCGGGGCCCGCCAATAAAAAATTTCAGGGCCCCCATACAGGTTTAACGCTTGGGCCCCCTGTAAACCCCGCCCCCAAAACCCCCATCGCCCCGCCCCCACAACCCCACGCCGCCCCCCAGAAACCCCCATCCCGCCCCCCAGCAACCCAATCGCCCCCCCCCCCGCAACCCCTCGCCAAAAAGAAAACAATTGCCGTTTTTTGTTTTATTTCTTGTGTATTTTACAATGACATTTTAACTGTATTCGGGGGTTTAGTACATATAAAATGGCCATAAAATCACTAATATCACCACTATCAGTTACTGAAAAAAACCAGTATACAAACCATATTCCAAACAGCAAAAAACAAAGACCATAAAAAACCCCACACTCATCCCCAAAAGACCCACCATAACAATTGAATAGCACCAAACGGGTCATGAAAAAAATTTCCTTAAATAAGACCAATAATACCTCCATACAGTGACCATTTTGGGGGGAATACAAGTGCACACAGGGCAGGCTTTAGTGACCACAGTTACGTTCTTGTCAATAGTCTTTCCCTTTCCGTTTTCTTCTCCTCCCCCCGACTGTTTTCAGATTTCTCCTGGCCACCACTTTCCCTACAGAATTCACAACGTTAACACCTGAGATTCTCCTTCCTACTTTCCCCCCCCCTATGTACAATTTCCCATCCATATTGGCCCAAATGGGTTTTTTGTATATACCCCCTTTTACCGAAGGGAGGTAGGTAGGTAGGTAGGAGTGGGGCTTTTTGAAGGAGTGCCGGGGGATGGGCAGGAAAAGGGACCTCCTAGGTTTGGTGCGTAATTTAACGGGTGCCAAGAGGAGGTGGTTCCAGGAAGGTAAGTGGGATATAGCTAATTGGTAACAACGAGGGAGCCAGGGAGGTTGGTGGGAGGTACTGATCGATAGCCTGGGGGGGGCCCCCCCCCACCAGCGTGTGTGACTGGTGGGAGCCCCCCCACACACAACTGGGGGGGAAGGGACCCGCACACACAGGCTGGCCTGGGGAGAGCAAGTGCGGGCCCCAGAAACGATAGGGCTGGCCTGGGGAGCGCAAGTGGGGGCCCCACAAACGATAGGCCTGGCCTGGGGAGACCAGGTGGGGCCCCACAAACGATAGGGCTGGCCTGGGGAGAGCAAGTGGGGCCCCCACAAACGATAGGGCTGGCCTGGGAAAAGCAGGTGGGGGGCCCACAAACTATATGGCTGGCCTGGGGAGAGCAGGTGGGGGCCCCACAAACGATAGGGCTGGCCTGGGGAAGCACGGTGGGGGCCCCAGAACTGATAGCGCTGGCCGGGGGAGAGCAGGTGGGGGCCCCACAAACGATGGGGCGGCCTGGGGAGACAGTGGGGGCCCCACATAGGGATACCTTTGGGGAGAGAAGGTGGGGGCCACACAGTCGACAGAGCTGGAGAGGGGGAAAAGGAGGTCCGCGCTCCCGGTTAAAGTTTTCACTTACATCTCCTGTGCTGCAGCTGTAACCAAGCCGGGACCTCTCCTCCGCGCCACACACTAGCCAATGGAGGGAACCAGGACAATTTGAATCAGTGAGGCTCCCCCCCAGGGGCGGGGCCCACTGATGAATCACTCGTCCGGCCGCAGGAGCAGAGGAGGGTTCCTATCACAGCCAGCTGCAGGGGAGATGTGAGTGGAAATCTACGCATGGCTGTGACCGGGAAGGCGGGCCCCTCTCTCTGTCGCGCTATACGGCGGGCCCCTCTCTGTAGCGCTATACGGCGGGCCCCTCTCTGTAGCGCTGGACGGCGGGCCCCGGCGGGCTCCCTCTCAGTCGTGCAAGAGAGCATTGCGGGCGGGCCCCCTGACCAGCAATGAAGCGTTCAGCGGCTGTGCCGCCGGGCGCCAGTCTGTAAGGGGAAATAACGGGGCCCGCTTGCAGCGGGCCCCCTTATTTCACCGGGCCCCGTACAGGAGTACCGGCTGTACCCCCTGTACGGCGGCCCTGGCTGTGCTCACTATTCTGCTGGTGCAGTCACTGTAAAAACATTACTTATCCTGTACTGATCCTCAGTTACATCCTGTATTATAAATCCAGACTGCACCCACATTCTGCTGGTCCAGTCACTGTACATACATTACCTATCCTTTCCTGATCCGGAGTTACATCCTGTATTATCCTCCAGAGCTGCACTCACTATTTTGCTGGTGCAGTCACTGTCATTGTACATACATTACTTATCCTGTACTGATCCTGAGTTACATCCTGGATTATACCCCCAAACTGCGCTCAATATTCTGCTGGTGGGGAGTCACTGTAGAAAACATTACTTATCCTGTACTGATCCGAGTTACTCCTGTATTTTAAAATCCAGAGCTGCGCTCACTATTCTGCTGGGGCAGTCACTGTACATACATTACTTATCCTGTACTGATCCGAGTTACATCCCTGTATTATCCTCCAAGCTGCACTCACTATTCTGCTGGTGCAGTCACTGATAAAATTTTTTATCCTGTACTGATCCTGAGTTACATCCTGTATTATCCTCCAGAGCTGCACTCACTATTCTGCTGGTGCAGTCACTGTACATACATTACTTATTCTGTACTGATCCTGAGTTACATCCTGTATTATCCACCAGAGCTGGGCTCACTATTCTACTGGTGCAGTCACCGGTGTTTCATACATTCTTATCCTGTACTGATCCTGAGTTACATCCTGTATTATCCTCCAGAGCTGCGCTCACTATTCTGCTGGTGCAGTCACTGTACATACATTACTTATCCTGTACTGATCCTCCGTTACATCCTGTATTATACTCCAGAGCTGCGCTCACTATTCTGCTGTTGGAGTTATTTACATACATTACTTATCCGTACTGGGTCCTGATTTACATCCTGTATTATACTCCTGAGCTGCGCTCACTATTCTGCTGGTGCAGTCACTGTACATACATTACTTTTTCTGTTCTGATCCTGAGTTACATCCTGTATTATACTCCAGAGCTGCGCTCACTATTCTACTGGTGCAGTCATTGTACATACATTACTTATCCTGTTCTGATCCTGAGTTACATCCTGTATTATCCTCCAGAGCTGCGCTCACTATTCTGCTGGTGCAGTCACTGTACATACATTACTTATCCAGCAAAAAAGAATCTTCCTCCCGGTGCAACCAAAGTGCGGACGCTCCGAGGGGTAGAAAATATGCTGCAAAGAAAAGCGCAACTGGGGAATTTTGACAAAAAACACCCGGTGTAAGATCAAAGGCAGGTGCTCCCCCTTTTGGAGCGGTACAAGTTATGGTACGGGCCCCGTATGAATGCTTCCTTTGATCCACCAGAAACAGGACAAATACAGCTGCTCCTGCCTCCTCCCGCCAAAGGGTGCCACGGGACGCCAAAGGAAGATAAACAATACTTGCTCAGAACAACTAAACGAAGTTCTTCACATGGGTTTGGAGGGGGCTATGCAATGAAGCGCTGAAGGGTAAATACAATTGGATCAAACTCAACATTAAGTTGAGAATTTATTTAAATGCAAATACAACGCGTTTCTCGGGTGTAACCCCGCTTCCTCAGGTACATACAAAAGCACTGTTTTGTGCCAGTTTAAATAGAACAAAGCATCAAAGCGAGGTTCAATGAATTGTAAACATACACAAGAGGTCACATGAGTCAACAATAAGTAACAATATAAACAAATACAAAGATAGAAAACGATACACTCTGTTAAACAAAATCCTTTTGAAGATACTAAAGTAAAATACAAATGTTACACAGAAAAATTTTTTTACATATATACACATAGACATATATATATACATAAAAATATAAATATACATAAAAAACTATTCCAATGTTTAAAATGACTAAAATAATTTAAAACAACAGAAAAAAAGAAAAAAAAGAAAGCGCATGGATTAATATTGTATAGAAAAAAACAGGATTGCAATAATAAAACACATGTTAAAAATTAATAAAAGTGATTACCCATAAAAATTTAAAAGAATATATTAAATGACTGTCTCCTGTATTTCATTAAGACCATGGGGGCAAGGGTATTTAATTTATACATCCAGTAGATTTCTCTCGGGCCTAAGCTTTTTGATCTGTCCCAGGACTTTGGGATTGATACTTCAATCGGTTGAATGGTGAAAATCAGGAGAATTACTATTGTGTACTGATTTTTAAATGGCGCGGTAAACTATAGACAAGACGTTCATGAGTTATGTCATATCATGGTTAATTAACCTTCTAGACAATTTTTTTTGTAGTTTTTACCTATGTATTGTAAATTTCCGCAGTTACAGGGAAAAGATAAACAATAAAAGTGCTTGTGCAGGTAAGATGATTTTTAATACTGAACTTTTCTCCAGTTTGTTTTTGGATTGAAAAGATTCTTTTTGAACAATTTTGTCCACAACATTTGCATGTGGATGACCACATGGGTATGAGCCCTTTTGTTTTGGTACTTCAGATGTTCATTTTCTTCCCTCTGGGTGTTTTTTGAGTCGTGAGGGGGCAAGAATATTTTTAAAGTGCGAGCCTTACGATAAATAAATTTTGGGCGTTTAGAAATAACCCCTTTTAAGATTGGATCATGCAACAAAATACTCCAATGTTGGTTTATTATTTTTTTGGATCTTCCTGAACTGGGAAGTAAGAGTTGTAATAAAACAAAGGTCGTATTCTTTTTTTATTTTTTTATCGCTTGGATTTGTTAGGTAAAAATCTTGGTTTTGTGCTGCCCGCTTTTTTATATGCGCCTTCCAGAAGAGCTTTTGGATATCTTTTTTGAATAAATTTCTCTTTCAAGGATTTTGCTTGAATTTTAAAGTCACTAATTTTTGTACAGTTCTTCTTTATGCGCCTAAATTGCCCTTGTGGTATATTATTCAACCATTTCTTTTGGTGGTTGGAGTCATATGCCAAATAATTATTTGAATCAGTTGGCTTGAAATGGGTTTTCGAGACCAGTTTACCTTCATCTACATAAATGTCAAAAACGAGGAAGGTAATATGCGTAGCATGATGGGTGGGTGTAAAAGCAATGCCCCATGATGTGTGATTTAAAATTCTACAAAAGAAATTTAAAAGGGTTCCCAGGACCCCTCCAAATTAAAATCAAGTCATCTTTTAAAAACTTTTATAATTAAAAGTGTTTGGGAAAAGGGATTATTAATATTAGTAATAAAATTATTTTCAAACGCCCCCATAAAAAGATTAGCCCAGAGGTGCCCACTTGGTACCCATGGATACCCCTACTTTTTGGTGAAAGTGAGTTTCACCATATTGGAAAAAATTGTTTGTTAAAATTAATTCCAAACCTTTAATAAGAAATTCTTTAAAATCGTTAGAAAAAATAGGCCCATTTTCAAGAATTGTTTTACTGCTGACAATCCTGCTTGGTGATTGATATTAGAATATAAGGACATGACATCTAATGTGGCTAATAATTGATTGTCTTCCCAAGTTGTTCCTACCAAATCTTTTCAACTGATTCAAATAATTATTTGGCATATGACTCCAACCACCAAAAGAAATGGTTGAATAATATACCACAAGGGCAATTTAGGCGCTAAAGAAGAACTGTACAAAAATTAGTGACTTTAAAATTCAAGCAAAATCCTTGAAAGAGAAATTTATTCAAAAAAGATATCCAAAAGCTCTTCTGGAAGGCGCATATAAAAAAGCGGCAGCACAAAACCAAGATTTTTACCTAACAAATCCAAGCGATAAAAAAATAAACAAAAAGAATACGACCTTTGTTTTATTACAACTCATACTTCCCATTCAGGGAGATCCAACAAAAATAAACCAACATTGGAGTATTTTGTTGCATGATCCAATCTTAAAAGGGGTTATTTCTAAACGCCCTAAATTTATTTATCGTAAGGCTCGCACTTTAAAAAATATTCTTGCCCCCTCACGACTCAAACAACACACCCAAGGAAAAAATGAAACATCTGAATACCAAAACCGAAGGGCCATATCCTGTGGTCATCCACTATGCAAATGTTGTGGACAGATTGTTCAGAAAGAATCTTTTCAATTCCCACAACAACTTGAGAAAAGTTCAGTATTAAAAATCATTTTACCTGCACAAGCACTTTTATTGTTTATCTATTACCTGTAACGCAAAATACAAACATAGGTAAAACTACAAAAAATTTTGTCTAAAAGGGTTTAAATTTAAACCATAGATAGAATAACTCATGAACGTTTTGTCTATTTTTTACCGGCCATTTAAAATATAACACAAATAAAAATTCCCCCTATTTCACCATTCAACCGTTTGAAAGACAATTCCCAAAAGTCCGGACAATCAAAAAGCTTAGGCCGAGAAAAACTACGGGATGTAAAAATTTAAAATCCCCTTGCCCCCCAGGGCTTAATAAATACAGGAGACAGTCTTTTAATATATTCTTTTATTATTAGGGGAATCACTTTTATACTTTTTTAAAACATGTTTTATTATTGCAATCCTGTTTTTTTTTTAAATTTAAACCATCGTTTTCTTTTTTTTTTTTTTTTTCTGTTTTTTTAAAATTTTTAGTCTTTAAACTTTGAATAGTTTTTATGTATTTTTATTTTTTATTATATATAATGTCTAGTGATATATTAAAGAATTTTTCGTGTAACCATTTTTATTTTATTTTTAGTTTTTAAAAAGGTTTTTAAAACACGAGTGAAATCTTTTACTATCTTTGTATTTGTTTATATTTTTTACCTTTTTTTTGACTCATGTGACCTTTGTGTATTTTTTACAATTCATTGAACCTCGTTTTTGATGCTTTGTTCTATTTAAACTCCCAAAAAAACGGGGGTTTTTATGTACCTGAGGAAGGGGGGTTACACCCGCGAAAAGCGTTTTTATTTGCATTTTAAAAAAATTCTCAACTTAATGTTTAGTTTTAAACCAATTGTATTTACCCTTCAGCGCTTCATTGCATAGCCCCCTCCAACCCATGTGAAGAACTTCGTTTAGTTTTTTCTGACAAGTATTGTTTTTCATTACTTATCCAAAATGACCGGTTACATCCGTTTACCTCCAAGCTGTGCTCCTATTCTCTGGTGCATCATGTACATACTTACTTACCGTACTGATCCTGAGTTACACCGTATTATCCTCCAAGCTGCACTCACTATTCTCTGGAGCATCATGTACATACATTACTTATCCTTATGATCCTCAGTTACATCCGTATTATACTCCAGAGCTGCACTCACGATTTTGCTGTGCAGTCACTGTACAACATTCCTATCCTTTACGATCCGGGGTTACATCCTTTTTATCCTCCAGACTCCTCACATTTTGCGGTGCGTCACTTCTTGTACTACATTACTTATCCTGTACTGATCCTGAGTTACATCCTGGATTATACCCCAGAGCTCCTCAATATTCTGCGGTCAGTCACTGTAGATACATTACTTTTCCTGTATGATCCTGAGTTACATCCCGATTTTACCCAGAGCTGCCTCACTATTCTGCTGGTGCGTCCGTACAACATTACTTATCCTGTACTGAACCCGTTTCATCCTGTATTACCTCCAGAGCTGCGCTCACTATTCTGCGGTGCATCACTGTACATCATTACTTTTCCTGTACTGATCCGGGTTCTCCTTATTATCCCGCAGAGCTGCACTCACTATTCTGCGGGCTCACTGTACATACATTCTTACCCTACGATCCTATTACACCTGTATTACCTCCGAGCTCACCACTATTCTGCTGGTGCATCACTGACCACATTACTATCCCGTATTTTTCCTCCAGGACACTCACTAGTTTGTTGTTGGAGTAAATGACTCAAATCTTCCGGTGCTCCCTGCTGGTTCAGTGTCTGCACAGGGCATGTTAGTCTCTGTAGTCTCTTCTTTAATTCTAGGAGATCACTTTTGGATATTTGGTCTTTGTAGAATTCCATCGGCAAAGATAAAGGAGAAATGTAAAACTATTCAATGTTATCTTCTGTGGATATTACAATCATTGAGGCTCCTTCTTTTATCCCTCTTATCGTTGTGCACTTCGAGAACATTGAGGCGCATGGATGCAGGGCCGGGACAAGGCATTTTGGTGCCCTACGCAAGTACAGCCAATGACGCCCCACTGCGCTCCCAAAAAAATTGCACCCTCCCTAATTCCTGTCTCCCCTGCACCATTTACTCTCTCCCACTTAGACGCATCATTGTTACTAAAAACCCTCCTACAAAACCAAGACCCAAAACTATTCCTACCTAAGGATCAAATAATCCTGCCAGACCCTGACCGAACGCGACCCCCACATGTGACTATCAGCTGTACACAGGCTCTGAAGACATATATTACCGCCATACAGTGACCAGATAGTGGTAGATACTAGTTGTATGTAGGCTCTGCAGAAATCTAAGTGATTACACTGCAGTTACATTTAGTAACTCACCGGAGACGTCTTTTCTGATCAGCGTCGTTCACTTTCCCTTTTCTTCTCCATCCGGTTCACACCTTCATGCTGATTGCTCCCGGCCAATACTCGTCCCTGCAGATTTGGACACAAATATCTTAGAATCCTCACATTTCCAGCAACTCCTTAATTATAGGTATAGCAGTCCCTCAGTTAGACAGGTATATATGTCCCCTCAGATAGGAAGCTATATAGGTCCCCATCAGTTAGGCAGCTATATAAATATAGGGTCACTCAGGCAGGTATATAGGGGCACTCTCAGGCAGGCATATAGGGGCACACAGGCAGGCATATATCGGCACATAGGCAGGTATATAGGGGCACATAGGCAGGTATATAGATATAGGTGCACACATGCAGGTACATAGATATAGGGGGCACACAGGCAGGCATATAGGGGCACATAGGCAGGTATATAGATATAGGTGCACACATGCAGGTACAAAGATATAGGGGGCACACAGGCAGGTATATAGGGGCACGAGGCAGGCATATATAGATATAGGGGGCATAAAGGTAGGGGCAAGGTAATATATAGGGGCACACAGGCAGGCATATATAGATATTTGGGGCACACAGGCAGGTATATATGTGCAAAGAGGCAGGCATATATAGATATAGGGGGCCAAAGGCAGGCATATATAGATATAGGGGGCACAAAGGCAGGTATATAGGGGGCCAGAGGCAGGTATATATATAGACTATAGGGGGCCAGAGGCAGGCATGTTATAGATATAGGGGCCGGCGGGATAAGGGGGCAGGCAGCATAATGATATGGGGGCCAGAGGCAGGCATATATAGATATAGGGGGCCAGAGGCAGGTATATAGGGGGCCAGAGGCAGGCATCTATAGATATAGGGGCCAGAGACAGGTATATAGGGGGCCAGAGGCAGGCAGGTATAGAGATAGCGGGCCAGAGCAAGGTATAGCGGGGGATAGAGGCAGGTATATAGGGGGCCAAAGGCAAGCATATATAGATATAGGGGGCCAGCGGCAGGAATCTAGGGGGCCAGAGGCAAGCATATATAGATATAGGGGGCCAGAGCAGGTATATAGTGGGCCAGAGGCAGGCATGTATAGATATAGGGGGCCAGAGGCAGGAATATAGGGGGCCAGAGGCAGGTATATAGGGGGCCAGAGGCAGGCATTTATAGATATAGGGGGCCAGAGACAGGTATATAGGGGGACAGAGGCAGGCAGGTATAGATATAGGGGGCCAGAGGCAGGTACATAGGGGGACAGAGACAGGTACCTAGGGGGCCAGAGGCAGTTAAAAATAATAACATTAATACTCACCTTACCTGCGTCCCGGCCGTGCGCTCCTCTTCTGTCCTCTTCTTTACCAGCCGCGCGCTCCTCCGGCAGCTCCTCGGGCGCACAGCCTGTGACGCGCTTTGCGCCCGAGGAGAGGCAGCATCGCGATGACATCATCGCGAAGCTGCCAGCTGAACCGCATGGGGCCGCGGCGGGTCCTCAGCACGATGAGGACCCAGCGGCCCCGCTGTGTCGGACCCGGAGCAGGTCCGACACTTTCTGAGGAGCAGGGAGCGCTTGCTCTCTGCTCCACAGAAGCCCTGAGCTGTATGTGCGTCTGCTGGACGCACATACAGAGACCGCCGGCGCTCTATGCCCATGGCAGCGGCCTGGAGCCCAGGAGGTTCGGGGCCCCTGCCTGCGCCCCTTAGGGACAGGCAGAGATAGGCGCCCTAGGCGATCGCCTACCTCTGCCTACCCGTCGTCCCGACCCTGCATGCATGATTGCAGCAGGAGTGCAAAGCAATCTGTACCAAAGTGTATCAAAAATGGGTGTGGCCTTGTAAAGAGGGCCTGGCTTCTCAGGAAAGGGGCATGGCTTAGCCGCTAGCACCATGTGCCGATGAGAGGCTGCAACATTTTACATAATCTCCAAAAAATTGGGAATCTCGCAAGAGAACAGAGAGTGACTTTTGATCACTATATTTACTATTTTGCCGTAGGCAAACTTAAACTCTATCAGTTCTCTATCTGTTAAACACTAAAACGTAACTTTTATTATGTATAACTCTTAACCTCTATACACACTATTTAAAAACCTGATCTCTCACCTCATCATTTAACCCTTTTTGCTTCTGAAAGAAGGAATAACTCCCTTTCTATTTAGTCTGGTGGAACCCCACCTACTAACAGGAGAGCCTTATATCTATAGCAAATTACTGACTCCAGTAAGGGATCCCAAGCCTACCACCTGGGCAGTCGTCCCCAATCTCATGGACACAGAACAAATAAGGCCCCCTTGTGACACCGTCTGCAGCAGGTGACACTTGTAGACAGAGGTGAGAAATCACAATTTAAAACGTCCTATCTGACCTCGCCGACATGTTTCGCCAGCTAACCTGGCTTCATCAAGGCTTAGAGGTCCGATCACATGTGGTCTAAGCTCACTTCCTTTTATATCGTGTTAGGTAAACACCCCATTCAGGTGCTCACCAATTAGCCATAGGAAAATCCACATAGTGGGAGTGGGTTTTATGTGGATTCTTGCGGCGGGGGTTCTTTAAATGACCACGGCAACAGAGTAGCGCTGCTGCGCTACTCTGGCGCCGCCGGGCCGCTCCTACAGGCGGGTGAAGCGGCCGCTGCGCCTGCTTCACCCGCCCGGAGTCTCGCTGTGCGGGGAGGAGGCAGGATGGATCGTTCCCCTCCTCCCTCCTCCCTCCTCCCCCTGTATGTACGGCGCCGCGGCGCACCGTACATACAGGTCAGCGGCGCAGGGGGAAGTGACGCGCGGCTGCACTCACTCCCCCTGCGACGCTGAGGAGATCGTCCGGAGCTGCAGGAGCCTGGTGAGGTAAGTGGCTTTTATTATTTTATTTTTATTAGTTATAGGGGGGCTCTACCTGGCTACAATGGGGGCACTGCCTGTCAACATAGGGGGCCACTACCTGGCAACAGAGGGGCAACTACATGGCAACAAGGGGGCACTACCTGGCAACAGAGGGGGCAACTACCTGGCAACAGAGGGGGCACTACCTGGCAACAGAGGGGGCATCTACCTGGCAACAGAGGGGGCACTACCTGGCAACAGAGGGGGCATCTACCTGGCAACAGAGGGGGCACTACCTGGCTAACAATGGGGGCACTACCTGGCTAACAATGGGGGCACTACCTGGCAACAGAGGGGGCAACTACCTGGCAACAAAGGGGGCATCTACCTGACAACAAGGGGGCAACTACCTGCTAACAATGGGGGCAACTACCTGGCTAACAATGGGGGCACTACCTGGCTAACAATGGGGGCACTACCTGGCTAACAATGGGGGCATCTACCTGGCTAACAAAGGGGGCATCTACCTGGCAACAAAGGGGGCATCTACCTGGCTAACAAAGGGGGCATCTACCTGGCTAACAAAGGGGGCACTACCTGGCTAACAAAGGGGGCACTACCTGGCTAACAAAGGGGGGCATCTACCTGGCTAACAAAGGGGGGCATCTACCTGGCTACAGAGGGGGCATCTACTTGGCTACAGAGGGGGCATCTACTTGCCTACAAGGGGGCATCTACCTGCCTGTAAGGGGCACTACCTGGTTATGGGGGGGCTACTACCTGGCTATAAGGGCATCTACCTGGCTTTCTTCCAAAGCCGTTATGCAGTTAGGTGGAGTGGGTGCGGCTTTTTGAAGGGGCGTGGCACACCGACAAGATGGGCATGGCCATGCAAATCTTTGCCGCGGCGCGCTACCCTCGCCACCCACTACAGTCTTCTGCTTTTTCAATTTCAAACTATGTGATACGTGTGGTGCATTGTAAGACTGTCTAGTCTAAGTTTACACTAAGTATCAGACAGTATCATATAGTTTACTAAGCACTATGCTAACCACGGACACACCCTGCTTCACTGTGCTAGCCACTGATCCCTTGTACTACACCTTACTATCCACCGAACCAATGTAATGCACGATGAGTCACTGTGCTGCACCCCGAAAACCACTGGGAAAGCTAACCTTGCTGCACTGTACTAACCACTGAGCCAACATGCCTCTCTATTCTAAGCACTGAGCCATTATGCTGGACGATACTAACCACTGACATACCTTGTTTCACTATGCTACTATCATGTTAATCACTGATTCATTCTAATACATCTTACTAATAACCACCTAGTCATTGTGCTAACCATTGCGCCACCGTGCTCAACTATATTAAGCACTGAGCCACCCTGCTGTACTGTCCTAACCACTGATCCACCATGCTTCCCAATACTGAGCAATGAGCCACTATGTTGCACTATACTAACCAATGACACACACCACTTCACTATTCTTATCACTGATCCATGATATTACACCATGTTAACCAATTTTCCATTCTAATACACCTCAGTAACCACTTAGCCACTGTGCTAAGCACTGAGCCGCCATGCTGCACTGTGATAAACACTGAGCCATTGTTCAGCATTATACAAAACAGTGAACCACTGTGCAGCATCATGCTAACCACTAAGCCACACAACCATGCTGCACTGTACTAACCACTGAGCCACACAATCATGCTGGTCTGTACTAACCTCTAAGCCATTGTAGAGCAACATGCTAACCCCTAAGCCACACAACCATGCTGCATTATACCAAACACTGAGCCATTGTGCACCATCATGTTAACCACTGAGCCATGCAACCATGCTGCACTATGCTAACCACTGAGCCACTGTGCAGCATCATGCAAACCAATGAGCCACGCAGCCATGCTTTACTATACTAACCACTGAGCCATTGTGTAGCATCATGCTAACCACTGAGCCACCATGATGTACTGTGATAACTACTGAGCCATTGTTCAGAATTATACTAAACAGTGATCCATTTTTCAGCAACTTGCTAACCGCAGAGCCACACAACCTTGCTGCACTATACTAACCACTGAGCCATTGTGAAGCATCATGCTAACCACTGAGTCACGCAACCATGCTGCACTATACTAACCACTGAGCCATTGTGCAGTATCGTGCTATCCTCTGAGCCACACAACCATGCTGCATTATAGCAACCTCTGAGCCATTGTGCAGTGCCATGTAGCCACTGACCCAACCTTACCTTTACAGCACTACATCCGCTTCTTTACATAATTCATACAATAATTACATCATCAAAACCCAGTATTAACAAAAGACGGGAGGAATTGATGAGATAATGATGGGTAAAGCTGCGACTGTATATGAGAGACCCCAGCAAGGCTTCCATGACTGTAATCGCTCCAAACCTGTCTCCTCCGAGAATCCTTTCATATGCAAGAGCGAGTTCATTTACGTCTGAAATGCATCAAATCAGACAGAACGTTCTCCTTCACTGGAACTGTTTAAATTTTAATAGAACTACAGAAAGTACAAGTTGTTAACTGGCGGCGCTGCAGGTGGCGGGAGCCCTCCCATGTTTTTAGCCCGGGCGCTTTGTTCATCCTTTGTGCGTCTTGCAGACACTTCACTGGATCTCGTACTTTGATGTCAGAAAAAAAAAAAAAAAAAAAAACGAAACCATTTGCTTTGTTAAAAAAAAAAAAAAAATAATAATAAAAATTCTCCATTGGTGCAGAATTGAATGAGAGACGTTCCCTCATAAATCTGGGCTGGTGAACCGCGAAACCTCAAATCTTCCAAATTATTATTATGTAATTATTTGACTCGCGTGTCACTTCATTATTCCCTGCTCCGACACAGAGGAACGCACCGGGAGCTGTGGAGGCAGCATTAGACGGCTTCATATCTCTTTATTAGGAGGCTCTCCTTGGAGCGTTGCCAGTGACCCGTGCTGGGATTAGTCAAGTGAGTATTACATTTGCCTCTCAGCAAAATTTCTGTGGAAAGAAAAAAAAATTGACTTAAAGAAGTTCGGTACAAACCAAGGGAGGCACTCTCCGGAAGGAAGTGCAAATTAACTCTTTGCTTTATGTGCACAAGTGAGGGAGGAAGGGAGGAGTGTAAAAAAAAGTATAATCCATTCAAATTAATACCGGGATCTTAAAGGGGTTGTCTCACTACAAAGATTGGTTTTCAACATGTAGGGAACAATAAGTGACGATGTTTTCCAAATATATTGCTTTATTCATTTTTTTTTGTTGAGGAGCTACAAATGATTTTATCACCTTCTGAGGGCTCTCTGGTTTCTCTAGTTACATGCAAATTATAACTTGTCTCTTAGCGTCCGTCAATTAACCAATCATGTAGTGATAGAATAGTCATGTGATTAAAAGGTTCTATTGGAATGTAATTTACTGTGATTAAATCAGATTTATGCCCCAGACAGAACGTGTGGGTTGTATCTCTCGAGCTCCAGCTGCCAACAGCTGTAATAATAATACTATAAATCGGAGGAGACATCTAATTGGATAAGGAGTGGAACAAAAGATAATTCCACACCTGATTTATCATCTTGACAATAGCAGGGAGTGACATCATCACACAGGTCAGGGCACAGAACTGCTGGCAGCCTGAGAGCTTGTGTGTTATCTGATCTTTCAGACAAAAGACAGTAATTACTACTGTCTACTTTAGCTCTCAAGATTCCCTGGACCTGATAGCAGGAAATCTATCTAATCTAGACTAATAAACAAAGAAGTCTGAATACACAGAGCTCATATGCTAATTACAGACAGCTTGACCAGGAAGTGACAGGATGCATGATTGAAATAATACGGCTTTTCTCTATGAAACAGTGAGATGAGACAACCCCTTTAACCCCTTAAGCCGAACGCCTGAAAAGTAGTTAATGACCAGAACATTTTTTTAGTTTTTGCCTCCTTGCGTTTCAACAGTTGTAACTTTTTTATTTTTTTCAATGACGCAGTTGGATGAGGCCTTGTTTTATTTGAGATGAGTTGTACTTTATGGGGGAACAGTTTAAATTCACTTATAAATAATTGCACAATTTCTTTTCACTTTTTTTTTTTTTCAATTTTTTTTGTTTACATTTTTTTTTTACACCATTCACATTTCATACTTAATAACTTGTTAGATTAATTCTACAGGTTATTACAGTCGTGTGGAGACCTAATATGTATAAAGTTTTTTGTGTGTGTAATATATGCACACAGAAAAATATATTTTCTCTATGAAACAGTGAGATGAGACAACTCCTTTAAGGCTTGCTTCCCCTCTGCATTAGAGGTTCTGTTTGAAACCTCTGTCATAAGGGTGGAAATGGACACCAAGGGATATGTTTCAAGATGGACACCAATGATGCCTAATGGACCCGAATGATTGCAATGGGTCCGTCTGGTTTCCGAATGTTGTCAGTTGTTTAGACGGAAAAAATGGTGCTTGCTTGCTGCTCCCTATGGAACATGCGGCATAGGTTCCGAACCGAGCCTCCAATGCGTATGTAAACCAAGCCTAAGAGGCTAATATCATAGAAAACCTTCCCATTCTTGGTCTGAATTCCCTTAGTACATGGCAGGTTTTCTTGCATCCTGGTTAGTGCCAGTGTTCATCACCTTGTGTCTTCATATCCAGATTTGGACAAAGGTAGATAAAGGCACCATCCTCTTGTTTCTACCACAAAGTATGTGCAGTTTGGTATAGTAGCCACCTCTCAGCCGGAGACCCACATTATACATAGTTGTGCCGTCCTCCTGATCTTGATCTTTAGTGCCTGACCCCAAGGTAGTTTTTCATACATATGCCCTAATGCCTGTAGCCCCGCTCTCTGGCTATCATACATCATACATAGTAAATACGGCTGAAGAAAGATGTCCAAATTGGTCCGGGAATTAGTTTTCCCCTAAAATGAGGCATTATGGGAAATGGGCATTATGACCCACCAGGTCTTGAGAATGCAAAAGGGATATTATCCAAGCCAGTATCACCCATCTGCATACAGCGCTGTTTTGGGGTTTTTGCCCCTCATCAGTGCAGAGCAGAGCAATACTGGCTGGCTGGGAGGCAATGAGTGGCTCAGAAAGGGGAATATCTTTCTGAGCCACTCATTGCCTCCCACCCAGCCAGCCAGTATCGCTCTGCTCTGCACTGGTGAGGGGCAAAACCCCAAAACAGCGCTGTATGCAGATGGGTGATACTGGTTTTGCTAATATCCCTTTTGCTTTCTCAAGACTCAGTGGGTCAAAAGCAAATTGAGGATTTGTTACATCCAATAGAGGGCGCTTAAGCTTCTCAGCTCATTTTGATATGCAGATGCTTAGTAGAGGGCAAAAAGGCAATTCAAAACTCTACACACCGTATGGTGCTCTCCTCAAGGAGAGATGTTCCCCTTTCTGAGTCCCTAAAATGAGGTCAGTTGGCTTTTTCCCTATTGGATTTTTTTGTCTTCCTCTGGATCAACACTGTAACATAATAGAATGAAGTGGATGTATATCAGTCCTTTTCAGCCTTACAAACTATGGGCCACATGTATGAAATTTGGTGTTTAAATGGCAAATTTCGTGCGCTTAATAATAGCCTAGAATGCACCTGATTTATGAACCTGCTCTTCACTGGGTCATGAATCAGGCGTATTTTATCGCTTGTACGACATCTCTGGCTCAGGTAAACCACTTTGAAAGCTCTACCTGTTCCTGCAGTAATGAGCCTGGAATTTTCATACTGAAGCTATAAATTTATAGCTTTGAATGGTTCTAGCGCGCTCCGCCTCCGGCACGCCCCCCGATCCCAGGCGCATTACAAAGTGCCGCGGGCGCTCTGTAATACACCTGATAATGACATGTGGAAGGATTTGCGCTAATGTGAATAGGGCTGTGCCTGATGTCTTGCTGAAAATACTCCAGACTTCTGGCGCAGCCCTGTTATTACATGCCCCCCCTATGTAACAACTGTCCAACAAGTTCAATTAAGGATACGTTACAAATGGCAGGAATCCTTTTGCCGTTTTGACTTCTCCTGTTTACCTGATCGGTTGCTATGTGACTGCCTCAAACAATTCCCTCTCAAAAGAGAAGGGGGACATTCCCTTCACCTGGAGAAAAAAGATTTAATCTCTAGAGGAGAGAATCCTTCACCCTGAAAACCGTGTATCTATGGAATCACCTTCCTCAGGAGCTGGTCACAGCAGGAACAAGTGAGGCTTCAGGAAAGACTTAGATAACCATTTACTACTAAATAATATTCAAACATATACATAATATAATATAATATATATATATTAAACATCTAGATCCAGTCTTGTGGCAACTTTGGAATCAGGAATGAAATCTTCCTTTAGGGCAGCTTAGTTCTTTCCTTATGGGATCAAAAGTCTTCATCAGTAGAAGGGAATCTAAGCTTAAAAAATTCCTATCTCCCATCCCTTCATCCCCATTTTTCCCCACCTTTGGTTGAACTTGATCAACATATGTCTTTTTTCAACTATGTAACTAGGATGAAGTGCAACTTTGGATGTTTAAAGTGCTGGTGCATTGTATCCTCCAAGCAAATGTGGATCTGTATTTTTTGGAACCAGATACAGTAGCAAAACATACAGTAAATATCTTGCATTTGGTTTTTTTTTTAACATAATATCCTATGTATCATCATGAATGTCCAAAGCTGCACTGCATCTGAATGCTTATGCGTTTCAGACACTTTTGGTCCTTGTTTACAGCATCTCTACCAAAAAAGGAGAGAGTGAACAAAGGGAGAGAAAGAGAAGAAAAGAACATAATATAACAAGGCATATTATACCTCTTACTCATCTGCCCACACCTATGTACATATATACTGCCCTCCTAATACCAACCACAAACATTCAACCCCCCTTCAACTTCATGCTCATCCCACTTATCTTTCCTTAACCAGAGCTTATTGTATTTGGACCTCGCAATAAATTTTCTGTGAACGGAATTTATTTACTTATAGACTATAAGCCCTCGGGGGCAGGGTCCTCGCTCCCTCTGTACCAGTTGTTAGTTATTTATCGTTACCTTTTACTTGTTTGACATATGCTATGTTTGTGACCCCCTCGAATGTTCAGCAGCCTGGGACTAAGGGTGCTCTAAAATAAGTAAATATATAAATAAATAATAATAATTTAGCAAAAAGAAAGAGAGATAAAAAAGGGAGAGAAAGAGAAAGCAAGAAACAGAGGGACATAAAAGAGAGAGGAGAGGTCGCAGCGTTAGGCCAGGTTCACACATTGTTTTTGCATATTTTCAGCAGTTATTTAAGTCAAAACAAGGCATAAAACCTATAGAGAGATAAAGTATATTGGGGTCTCGAATCTCTTCTGTGTTTTGGATCCACTATTGGCTTCGGCTTACAATCAGCGCAGCTAAATGCGCATGAAAAAACACTGTGTGAATCCGGCCTTAGCCCGTGTTCACACGGCTTATTCAAGCCGTAATTGTGAGCCGGATTGCGCTCGCCATTCCAGCTTGAATAAGGGGCGGGTGCGGGGACGGGGCGGGGGCGCTGCCCGCCGGCCCCATAGACTTGCATTATCCACGGCGCGCATTGCGCCTGGATAATGTGCATGTCACTTTCTCCCCGCCCGGCAGATTCGCCGAGCGGGAGGAGCGACGGAATCCACTGTTCTCTATGAGAACTGTGGATTACCGTAATTACTGCGACGGATTGGAGCCGTACTGCAGCGCAAATCCGGGGCGCAGTACGGCTCCAATCCGCGGCGAAATAAGCCGTGTAAACGGCCCCTTACAGGGAACAACCACTGAGATCCGATCCTGTAGCTCCACTTCGAGGTATGAGATTGTGAGGAAGAATTAAAGGGTCAAAGAAAGCAAAAGACAAAGCAAAGAGAGAAATTTTAAGCCTCGCCTTGCAATAGATTACCAGAAGACAACTAAATGATCAAAACTTTCCAACTATCGTCCCATATTTTTAAATATAATTATCCAAAATTAAAAATAAAAGTAACTTTAATTATAGGATGAAAAAAGAAAATATATTAAAACCTGAAAGGCGCAAAGTAAATATCATTGATTCAATAGCCTAAATCTGACCACCGTCAGTAACAAGAGTAGATAGGATATGTATCTGCAGTAAACTACCTGCTACTAAGGTAACCTAAGCACTTATTGTATAAATGGTTTAACAATGGTTTTCAGTCTTCATCTGTTTGACCTTATGCAGATTGAATATGTAGTGTAAGGGACCCCAATATCTACAGGGACAGACAGACAGTGCGCCCTAGCTCTAAGTCCCCCAGGGCTGTCCCTGCCTGCCCCAGGGCTGCCCCTGCCTCCTTGCCAACCCAACCATAAGCAGTTGGTGACAAATGGGCATCGGTTCCTACCCTGAGTATGTGCAAAAATCAAACAGAAAAGACATGCACAACACAATAGCAGAATATTCATCAGAAAAGGGTCAGAACAGGGATGAGCAAACAGTACCAAATGAGAAGCAGAAAACATAGGTCAAGAGGCCGGCAAAAGGTCAGAAGATTCAAGGGAACCAAAAAGTATACAAAGCGCACCAGCTCAAGCAAAGACTATCACCAGCAAAGCACTTAGATGGGAGGAATCTGAAATAGAGTGCCAGAGACCCAGTTCAGAGCGTGATTGGATCGACTCCCTGACATCCAGAACACGGACTTCTGTCAATCACATTCAGTCTAAAATTACCTGCTGCTCCGTACAAGATGGGTATGGCAGAGTCAGACAGGTATGGCAGGGTCAGAGGGGTGTGGCAGAGTCAAAGGGTTGTGGCAGAGTCAGTCGGTTGTGGCAGGGTTAGATGAGTGTGGCATGATCATACGGGTGTGGCAGAGTCAGACAGATGTAGCAGGATCAGACGGTTGTAGCAGAGTCAGATGGGTGTGTCAGGGTTAGATCGGTGTGGCAGAGACCGACGGATGTGGCAGAGTCAGATGGGTGTTCCGGGGTCAGATGGGTGTGGCAAGGTCAGATGGATGTGGCAGGATCAGACAGGTGTAGCAGAGTCAGATGGGTGTGTCAGGGTCAGATGGGTGTGGCAGAATTAGTTAATCACATCCCAGATAGAACTGACAACAGGCAGAGTTCAAACTGGGATACAGAAAATATGTCTACAAAACAGCATTGGATTGTGCCATAATTTATGGGCTGGTTACTGTGCTGAGGCCTGACCAGGCACGTTCATGACATGTCGTGTTTTTTTTTTTTTTTCTCATAATAGGGGTAAATAGCCTGACTCGGCTGTTATCCGGTACAACATGTCGGGGGGCAATGTTAAATCCCTTTTCTAATAGGCGCTTAGGTTACATTAGTAGGAGGTGGTTTGCTGCAAAGCTTTATCCTATCTTCTCCCATCACTGACCGTGGTCAGCTTCAGGCTATTGACTCATTGATACTTAACTTGTGTCTTTCAGGTTTTAAAATATTTTCTTCTTGGGACTTATAATAAAAGTTATATCAAAAGACAGAAACAGGTGTCCAGGTGCTCCCTTGAGTACGTGAGCTCAGACAGGGTAGCGTGCTGTACAAGACAGAAACACCCTCTCCCTATCGGGTTGTGTGTCCAGAAGGCACAACTCTCCACTCGTGTGTCTGCAAATCGTTAGGACTTGTCTCCATGACTTTGGGTTTTCAGCCGGATTTACAGACATTTTTTGGCTTTGAAAGCCCCCCGTAAACCGGCTGTCAACCTTTTACATGGACTTTAATGGAAAATCCATGCAACAGTCCCCACTGCACGGATTTATCAACGGACAGTTTTTTAGACCGCCGGCTATCCAAAAAGCATAGCACATGTTCATTCTTCCGCCCGGTTTTCGGACGGAACATGAACATGTCTGTGAGAAGGGTTTCCCGACCGGTATTTGTCCTTTGCCGTGTAAAAGCGGCCTTAGATTGTCCAGGTCCGTATGCCCTGATCCCCATGCAGTGAGATTCAGTAGAAAGATTCAAAGAATATGTTGGGGCTCCTGTTGCTCCAGATTGTGATATGGCGTATTCCCCCTCACTCGTGCGACAGAACCTGCAAAATTACTCCTCCTCAGAAAATTTTCTTCTTATTTTGAAAGTTAAAACACTGCGTTTCGTGTTCTATGTATGAACACTTTGTCAGAAAGTCACACGAGTAAGTAAGTATACGCAGAGCCGTCTCAACAGCCTTTGGCTCCCTTCTCCTCCATGTTTTTTTCTTCACCATGTTTGCACATCCTAAAAAAACAGAAACAGTTAAATAAGCAAAAGCCAACCAAGGGATCCAGGGTATACTTTTTGCGTTCTTGGGACATACATAGACCACCTGAGGCACCCTGGTTGTGGGGCCCCCGGGCAACTGTCTAGTGTGCCCAATGGAAAAGATTTCCCTGGGTATACGGTGCACCACACTTTGGAGTTGTTCCAGAGCGTGGTGCGCCGTATACCCACTTACTCGTGTGAGTTTCTGACAAAGTATTCAAAAATAGAACACGAAACGCGTTGTTTTAAGAAACTCCAACCTTTTCTTTGAATAACAAAAGTTTTGTTTTATTGTTAATCTTTGATAATAATTCTATACAAAGTGGGATGATCATTGGGAAATTTTGGTAATATATGGTAGTTGCCTTCTGGGAATCTTGTGGAATACTACCAGGCAGCTACCAATAGGTTTTCTTTCTTAGTTTTGCTATGGGCACACCTCTACAATTGAAGGGTCCCCGAATACAAGCATAGCCAGGACCCGTCCTTGGGCTTCAGTCACCGTTCTATTATCCCGCTCTTTCTTCCTTGTCAGAACGTATCATTTGTCAGATTCTGTGAGCGCCTCCGTCTTTACCTGCTGTTACCGAGTCGTCGACGGCTCGGGCCTGATAAACATTCACGGTGCACTTTCAGCGCATAAATATTTTAAGTTGAATTTGTTTAATCAAGTTACAAAAACACATCACATTTCATTGCCGGGATATTTCAATTGAACATCTTCCAAGCTCTCCGTTTCTGAAATAAACCACACAGGGAAAGCAAATATTCATAAAAGAAATATGATTCTATAAATGTAATTCAGGATCATATTTGAAGTTCAGAGCTGAATAATTATGACTTTCTTAGGAGGAGTGCGGTCGGTCGCTATGTTTGAATTATAAAACCGCATGAACAAACATTTCAATCATGTCTCTGCATATCTAAATGTCTCGTTCCCAGGTATTTGCTGAGAACAACAAACAAAGAAGAATGCAACTCAGGAAATATTAATTGCCGGGATAATCATATATTGCAAAGTAAAGAGTGGCGGAGTTTGGAGAATTGTCTCCTGTCGTGAAGGACGTAACAGGGAGCCAAATCATTGTGCAGATATTTTCGGAGCTCGGAAGTGGTTGCGGCCTCTGGTGATATCTTGGCTAAACAGACGCTGCTGAGAGCAAAATAACGGGTTCTAAAAATAAGTGTTGATATCGAGAACTTAGCTGCACTTTGTAGAGTTTAAATGACTGAGGTATAATTAATATGTTGTTTTTAAACCTAGAAATTCTCCAAGACGGTTGTCAGAGGGTTCGTTTGATCAACACTCAACCAACGGAGCCAGCACCAACCAAATCGATTGTGGTAGATCGAGGAACATGTTATGCATCCATAGGACATTAGGGCCATAAATGTGGAGTAAATAATCCATTAAATAGATTTAAATACTATATTTTATATTTAAAAGCATTAAAAACATGTAGTGTGAGGGTATGTTCACATGAGGTACTGCTCACGCTGATACATGCGTCATCCCACGGCACGGTGGGGCCGGCAGCCCACCGGGCAATTTGACATGCATTACTCGTGCCACGTATTCGACACTAATAATTGACATGTCACTTATCTCCCCGTGCATACACCTCCTGAACCACATATGGACCTACGAATCGCGGCACGAGTTTACCAGAGGGAACTTTCAATCGCAGATTTCGGGTGGATAACCATACTTTATCCCCAACCGCAAACCCTCTAGAACACAGACGCCGTCTATCAGAATTTTTCTTCTGGATGTTCTGGGTATGAACCAAGTTCTTCTGAACTTGGGCCCAGACTGTGCACAGATCTTTAATGATAACATCCACCCCGCTGTGATCAGACGTAGCACTGGAAAATGACGCATGCCTAGGGTGAAAACCATAATTACAGTTAAATGGTGAGGTCCCAGACGAGCTACTATCCTGATTGTGAATGGCATATTCAACCAATGGTATTTTACCCAGTCTACCTGTTGATCAGATACATAACAACAGAGTTGTTGTGTTATCATTTGATTGACCCTCCCTGTCTGCTCATTAGTCTCTGGGTGGAAGGCAGAAGAGAAGGACAGAGTGATACCCAGAGCCTTGCAAAGGGCTCTCCAAAATCGAGAAACGAACTGAACCCCTCTGTCCGAAACGATATTCTCTGGTAACCCATGAAGCTTGACAATGTGTTTGACAAAGAGTTCAGCAAATTTTTTGGACGACGGTAACCCCCTTAAAGGAACAAGATGGCACATTTTGCTGAAACGATCCACTACCACCCAAATAACTGTTTTGCCCTTCGAAGGAGGAAGGTCTGTCATAAAATCCATGGAAATATGGGTCCATGGATGTTCAGGTATAGGTAGAGGGCATATTTCACCAGGAGGACGAGTTCTGGGAACCTTAGCCCGAGCGCAGACTTCACAAGATGCCACATAGGCCTCAACATCACGAGGCAATGATGGCCACCAGTAAATACGAGAAATCAGCCTCTTTGTGCCGGACACTCCAGGATGTCCAGATAACACGGAATCATGAAATTCTTTTAAAACTAGTAGTCGGAACTGAGTGGGGACAAAGACCTTCGAAATAGGACAGTTAGCAGGTCTCATATCCTGGTGGGACTTAATCTCAGTGGCTAAATCAGGGGAAATAGCTGAGACAACAGTCTCCTTGGGCAATATAGGTGCCGGACCTCCTGGGATGCGTGGCTGGCACAGAAGCTTCTAGATAGAGCAACAGCCTTCACAACAGTATTGCCCAGTATGGTAGGGAGACATCTGTCAACACACCGTTGTCCCCACCTGTTGTCCCCACTAATTCCCCTGAATTCCAGTCAAACACTGGGTATGTTTCTGAAGCCAGGGCAGCCCCAAAACCACATCAGCGGGCAGACCCTCCATGATAAATAGAATACACTTTTCAATCTGTATGGATCCGACCACCATCTCTAGCTCAGGAGTAGAATGTTGATTTGCGCCCCGATCTAGTGGAGTGGAGTCAATGCCACTACCCGCAGCGAGTCAGACAGCGGTCTACAAGGTAGGCCCAGACATTTGACGAAAGACGCATCAACAAAATTAGAAGCTGATCCAGAATCCACAAACGCACTCCCAGAACCAGACAGCGACAAGTATGAAATCTTAACTGGTAGCAGCAATTTTTGGGATACAATAGGAAATACCTGCTCGCCTAGGGGATCTTCCTGCTGACCACCTAGGCGCTAGAGTTTTTTTCGCCACAGTAAAAGCATAATCCCTGGATATGACGAGAAGTCCTACGGTCTCTAGCAGCAGTGACAGAAAAAGCCCCCAACTGGTCTCTTCCTTCTTCACATCTCACAGATAAAACTCATGGCACCAGGTTCTGGTCTGCAATTCAGATCCTGGCATCTTCTTTCTTCATATCACACATATACAACTCATGGCCCCAGGTTCTGGTTCACAACTCAGATCCCAGCATCTTCCTTTTTCAAATCACAGGTTTAACAAATAGCACCAGTGTCAGGGCTGGGCAGCGCTCGGCTTGAATGGAGCAGGAGTCTGCAGCAGCTGATCAGCGACCCCACCCTGATACACATTCTGATGGGAGTTGTGTGAGTGACAGCTGAGTGCTGCACCTGTGAAATTCTCCTATCTGCTTTATTACTTATTTTGTATTTTGTATTTGCTTACCTGTGTACCTGACCTCGGCTTGTTCTCCTGACCCTGGCTTGTCTTCTGATTTTGTACCTCGCACCCGTTCGTGTTTGACCTCGGCTTGTTTATGTTTATCCCTCTGGTTCTGATTTGTGGCTTTGGCGTACCTGATTTGATATTGACCCGGACTGTTTGACTTTTCTTCCTCCTGACGGCCCCCCGCACTTAGCAGCGCAGGGACTGTCGCCCAGTTGCCGTCTGCCGCCTAGGGCAGCACGTCAAGTAGGCAGGGGCAGTGGGCTGGGTTCCAGTCAGGCTCACTGTACCTCCCTTGACGTGACAACCAGGTTATGATCTGCAACCCAGATCCTGGTCTCTTTTTTCTTCATCTACCACAGATACAGCTCACGGCTCCAGGTTCTGGTCATCTACTTAGATTCTGGTCTCTTCATTCTTCACATCCCAAGGATACAACTCATGGTCTCAGGTCCTGGTCCTCTACTTATATTCTGGTCTCTTCCTTCTTCACATCCTACAGATAAAGCTCATGGCCCAAGGTTCTGGTCTGCAATTCAGGTCCTGGCCTTTTCTTTCTTCACATCACACTGATACAACTCATGGCCGAGATTGTGGTCTCCAGCTCAGATCCTGGTCTCTTGGTTCTTCAAATCCCAGATATAACTAACCCACTACTACTGCAACTTCTAGCAATACTGCAACTATTACAACAACCCCCCAACATGTGCTGTTTCCTCTTTTGCACTTCACCTGCTTGATTATCCTATGGGCATTCTTAGAAGCCTTTTTCCCCAGCAAAAAAAAAAACAACATAATGGCTTTCCATTTCTTCTGAGGGAATCTGCAAATTGGGCATAAACCCCGACCCAAAAAGGGGCATTCCCAGGCAGAACATCAGAATTCCCTGGTGGATTGGGGGACAGGGCTACAATCTCTCAGGTAGAAAGGGTTGGTTTGTATGTTTTTGGCTCAGTTCTTCACCGCTTTTGCATTTTCTTTCGGTTTGATGGAACCTGACTGCTTTCCTGGTGACAACATTAAGCTTCATCACTAACTGTGCTATTACAATATCATTGCTTCCTCCAACAATCTGTAAATATTAAATGGGGCTTCAATACAGAAATACAACTGGGAATATCTATACCTCTTAGAAGAACTTATAGGGGTTCTCCCACCACAGGAGTTTTAGCCGCTGTATTTGTTGCTTGTTTTTATAAAAGAGGTGTGAATATTTGGAGGTAGCCGGGCGTAACCCTGCAGACTACAATATACTATGCACCTTGATTTTCCTTTGTGAAGATGCTCTCTTGATGCTGCCATGGAAAGATCACCAAGATCACCAAGAAGCATCAGGACACGTCTTCGGTGACCTTAATCCTCCTACCTCTCCTATTCTTCGCTCCCTCTATCCAGCAATGATATTGTTCAAGACTAAACATGACAAATAACGCACCATGACAAAATAGCAACTTTTTCAAAGCTTTTTAATGACTTTTGTTTTCAGATAAGAGCAGATAACATGAAATGCCGTGATATAATGGTCAAGCTGAATTCTGTTACATTTGTAAGTGCCTATTTCTAACCATAAACTGGGATTAGAGTTAAAGGGGTTGTCTCATCTCAAAGTTTCATAGGATGCATGAATGAAATAATGCTGCTTGGCTCTGCCACTTCCTGGTCAAGCTGTCTGTAATTAGCATATGAGCTCTGTGTATTCAGACTTCTCTGTTTATCAGTCTAGATTAGCTAAATTACCTTCCAGAGAAGCTTCAGAGCTAATGTAAACAGTAATTAGTCTTTTGTCTGAAAGATCAGATAACACACAAGCTCTCACTGTCCAGAGTTCTGTGCTGCCTTGACCTGTGTGATGACATCACTCCCTGCTATCAGATAGAACAAACAGCAGGGGAGAAGAAGTACACAGGTCGGTCACTTGGGAAACCAGACAGAGCTCAGAAGGTGATAAAATCACTTGTAGCTCCTCAACAAAAAACAATGAACAAAGCAATATATTTTGAAAACGTTTTCATTTAGTGTTCTCTACATTTTGAAAGTTAATCTTTGTAATGAGACAACCCCTTTAAGGTTAGGGTTTCTTACAGGTCTTCAGGGGTTCATTTACTATTCCTTTGTGTTTCCAGTTACACAAAACATAAGGGTTAATGTTATGCTGTGGTAACAGGAATTGACAGCCCACTGTCTCACCAAGATCAACACAAAATGGAAATTTAACCACTAAAAACCTACAAAAACTCTCACCCCAACTTAGGGCAAGAATCCTTTTTTTGTTGCTCTCCAATAAAATCTAATTGGGGCCAACCAGTATCAAAATGCTTTGATTTAGTTCCAATTTGGCAATAACCCAAATCTGAAACCATGCCTTTCTCCAACGATGATAGATAACAGATTTGGACACTTTTTTTGAGTAGGAAACAGTCTGACCTGCGTCAGCAAAAAGTGTTCTCATCCCTTCTACTTTCTCATCCTATATGGAAGAATTACTTAATGTCAGAACTGTCTGCATGTCATTCCTTGCTGGAGCCTCCACGTGACCGATAAAATTTACTTGTCAGATTCCGCCATTGAAAACCATGTCGGACACCACTTTTTCAATGAGTATTTCACATGTCATGTGGATTTATGGTCATTTTTTCACTCGCAGTTCACAACCAAAAAGGAGTCCCATTAATGTCTATGGGGCTTAGGACACAGATCGGACAAAAATATTTTGGCCGCATTTCACGTGAGGTTTTTATACATCCCCATTGATATCAATGGTAAATTGTCATGCGTTTTCAGCATGAAATACAACCAAAGAATCAACATGTTCCATGTTTTTTATGGCAAAAAAACAACCATCGAAAATACACTTTCTATGAACTACAACACATATTTTACATTGAGGTAAATGGGAATGGTTTATTTCAAATTTATAAACGTATTTCAAGTAGGAATCCACGTGGATTCAGGCTTGAAATACTCATCATGTGGACGGAGTCTCACAGACTGACATTGGTGCAAATTATATTTCATTAGCAAAAAAACGAACAAAAAACAATAAATAAAAAATAGAGTGCAAAATAAATTTTGTCAGAGCAAAAATAGTTGTTTTGATTCTAAAAAAAATAGATTAATAAATCTTTTTTGGTTGCAGACAGGAAGTGTTGGTGCACTGTCTCTCCGAGAGCATCACAGAATGCTAACTTAAGCCATAAAATCCCATAAAACCCTCACCCCAGGATAAGGATCCATTTTTTCTGTTGATTTTTACCAAAATCTGATTGGGGCCATCGCAAATCCAAATGATTCGATTTAGGTCCAATAATTTTTAACTTTGAATCTAAAAAATTTAGAACATTTTTTTTTTTCTTTTTTGGTTACAGGCAGGAAGTGACGGTGCACTGTCTCTCCAAGAACTTTGATTTTAAAAAAAAAGTAATTTTCTCTTTTCAGTTAAAGATTTTTTCTTCTACAATGTAAATGAAGCGGTGATCTAAGAACTTACCGGAGTCCAGTTGCTCCAAAATTTAGAGGTCCATCTACAGTAACCATACTTAATCTTGTATTTCAACATGAAGCACAAAATTTAGTTTCCAAATGCTTCAATTTAGGTCCAATAATTGTTCAACTTTTCAATCCAAAAAAAAAAAATATATATATTTTTTCATTTTTGGTTACAGACAGGAAGTGGCAGCGCACTGTCTCTCCTAGAACACCACAGAATGGTAACTTAAGTCCTTAAAACCCATAAAAACCCTCACCCCAGGGTAAGGACCCATTTTTATGTAGATTTTTACCAAAATCTGATTGGGGCCAACACGAATCCAAATGATTCAACTTAGGTCCAATAATTGTTACATTTTGAAAAAAAAAATTTGAATCTTCATTTTTTAGCTAAAGATTTTTTCTCCTATACTGTAAATGAAGCTGTGATCTAAGGACTTGTCAGAATCCAATTGCTCCAATATTTAGAGGTACATTTACAGTAACCGCACTTGCTCTTATCGTTCAACACGAGGAACAGAAATTTGTATCCAAATGCTTCGATTTAGTTCCAGTAATTGTTTAACTTTGAATCTAAAAAAATAAAAAAATAAAAATATTTTTTGCTTACAGACAGAAAGTGATGACACACTGTCTCTCTGAAAGCACCACAAAATGGTAACTTAAGCCCTTAAAACCCATAAAAATCATCACCCCAGGGTAAGGACCCATTTTTCTGTTGATATTTACCAAAATATGATTAGGGCCAACACGGATTCAAATGCTTCGATTTAGGTCTAATAATTGTTAAATTTTGAATTTAAAAAATAAATAAATGAATTTTCTTTTTTTAGCTAAAAATGTTTTCTTCTGTAATGTAAATGAAGCTGTGATCTAAGGACTGGTCGGAGTCCAATTGCTCCAAAATTTAGAGGTACATTTACAGTAACCGCACTTGCTCTTGTCGTTCAATATGAAGCGCAGAATTTTGTATAGAAATTCTTTAATTTAGGTCCAATAATTGTTTAACTTTGAATCTAAAAAATTAAAAAAAAAAAAAATTATTTTTTGGTTACAGACAGGAAGTGGCGGTGCACTGTCTCTCTGAGAACACAACCAAATAGTAACTTAAGCCTTTAAAACCCATAAAAATCCTCACCCCCAGGGTAAAGATCCATTTTTCTGTTGATTTTTACCAAAATCTGATTAGGGCCAACGCGAGTCAAAATGCTTCGATTTAGGTCCAATAATTGTTAAACTTTGAATTTAAAAAAATAAATAAATGAATTTTCTTTTTTTAGTTAAAGAGTTTTTCTTCTATAATGTAAATGAAGCTGTGATCTAAGGACTTGTCAGAGACCAAATGCTCCAATATTTAGAGGTACATTTACAGTAATTGCACTTGCTCTTATCCTTCACCATGAGAAGCATAATTTTGTATCCAAATGCTTTGATTTTGGTTCCAATAATTGTTTAACTTTGAATTGAAAAAAAAAAAATTAATAATTTTTCTTTTTTGAGCTAAAGGTTTTTTTCTTCTGTAATGTAAATTAGGCTGTGATCTAAGGACTTGTCGGAGTCCAGTTGCTCCAAAATTTAGAGGTCCATTTACAGTAACCGCACTTGCTCTTGTCGTTCAACACTCTCTCTCCGAGAGCACCACAGAATGGAAACTTAAGCCCCTTAAATCCATAAAAACCCTCATCCCAGGGTAAGGATCCATTTTTCTTTTGAATTTTACAAAGATCTGAACGCGAATCAAAGTGCTTCAATTTAGTTCCAATAATTGTTACATTTTGAATTTAAAAAAATAATTTTTTGTTTTTCAGCTAAAGATTTTTTCTCCTATACTGTAAATGGAGTTGTGATCTAAGGACTTGACAGAGTCCAATTGCTCCAAAATTTACAGTAGCACTTGCTCTTGTCGTTCAACATGAAGTGCAGAATATTGTATCCAAATGCTTCAATTTAGGTCCAATAATTGTTTAACTTTGAATCTAAATAAAGAAATAAATGAATTTTCTTTTTTTAGCCAAAGATTTTTTACTTCTGTAAAGTAAATGAAGCTGTGATCTAAGGAGTTGTCGGAGTCCAATTGCTCCAAAATTTAGAGGCACATTTACAGTAGCCGCACTTGCTCTTGTCGTTGAACGTGAGGAGCAGAATTTTGTATTTTTTTGCGATTCCTATAGAACAGAGGATGGTTCCATTCAGTATGACAATTAGCGGCCGCCCTGATTGATGAATATCCATGTTGCTCACATCATCAGTAATTCATATTGATTATTTGGTATAATTGCAATAATGGAAGCGGCGACATCTCATATAAATGAAAGCAGGTTCCTTTTAATTAAATTTCTGCCTCACATTTGTTTTAAATATTTAAAATGCAGGTTTTGTTTTCTATAGATTAAACATCACTTAAATATTCTGCGCATGAAGCCGGCGACGGAGCCGTCATTCATTACATCTGCAATATCTCGGCAGCAGCCGCGCTGCTCAAACATTTGATTAAAGCATTTTTTTCCCTTCGTCTTCTGGAAACATTGATTTATTTTAATTATTTTGCTTAATAACAAATTTAATTTCCGACTAATGTGTCATATATGTCAGGAGATCTTTTAATTGTGAAATAATTGCATTTCTTTACAGCAAGTCTTTCTTGATTTTTGAAGCTTGTCATCAATCCTTTAGTGATTACTGACCTGATAGAGAAATACATATCCAATTAATCAAGCCTTGTAGGAGTAAAACCTTTATTTAGATGTACAATAATTAGATAAGGAAAATGCATTAAAAAAAAACAAGAAAATGACTCCCATGGTAGTTACGTCTGCAGCTTCGACTTGGAGGAATCTGTGCAGTTTGCAAAGTTGATTAATTAGTTTTAGGCTGTCTCTGAAGGCTTGTTATTTAGAAGCATAAGTGATTATGGGAAAAAATAGAAAAAAAAATATCCCAAATATAGACACACATAAAATAGTTCAGTATCCAGTAGATCCTATTTATGTGCATCATATGTCCATACAGAAACGGCTGAGACCATGTATGAAGATTTCTATAAAAAATTGAAGGTGTCAGCATATAGAATTACTAGAATTTGCCATTGCTTGTCTACATTTGGCTAACAAATTCAAAATATAAAATTTGATCCATTCAACATTTTTTTTAAAAAAGTCATAATTAGTTTTGTGCACAATTAATTTGCTTTTCGCCAGAGCCTGCTCTTCACTGACAGCTTCAGGCACTCATATACTGTTCAGGTTGTGGGTGGTTCTACAGCATTAGGCAACCACTTCCTGTAAAAGCTCTGGGTGGTTCTATAGCTTAAAGGGGGTTGTCTCGCTACAAAGTATAGCTTTCAAATTTTAGGTAACACAAAATATAGACTTTTTCCAAATATATTGCTTTGTTCATCTGTTTTTGTTAAGGAGATTCATGTGAATTTATCACCTCCCTGGCTATTTAGTTCCCTCAGTAACCGACCTGTGTACAGCTCTCCCCCCTGCTGTTTGTTCTATGTGATGGCAGTGAGTGACATCATCACACAGGTCGTGGCAGCCTCTGTGCTGAGCAGCAGTAAAAAGCTTGATTTATCTAAAGTAAACAGCTCTAATCAGAGCTTTTGTTTGAGGGATCAGCTAAAAAGTCCCGCTTGTAGTTTCAGAGAAGATTCTGAGCTAATCTGAACTAATTAGCAACTGAAAACACAGAGTTGAATAAACCACAGAGCTGTATGCAAATTACAGTCATTCTGAACCAGGAAGTGACAGCGTATTTCATTCATGCATCCTATGAAACTCTGTAGGGAGACAACTCCTTTAAGGCTCCCACTTTGTATTCAGGCTGTGGGCAGTTTTACAGTTTTATACTCCCACTTCCTGTTCAGGTTGTGGGTGGTTCTACGGCTTAAGGCACCCACTTCCTGTTTAGGCTCTGGGTGGTTCTATAGCTTAAGGTTTCCACTTCTTATTCAGGCTGTGGGTGGTTCTATAGTTTCACACTCATACTTCCTGTTCAGGCTGTGGATGGTTCTATAGTTTCACACTCATACTTTCTGTTCATGCTGTTGATGGTTCTATAGTTTCATACTCATACTTTCTGTTCAGGCTGTGGATGGTTCTTCAGCTTCAGGCTCCCACTTCCTGTTCAGGCTGTGGGTGGTTCTATAGTTTCACACTTATGCTGTCTGTTCAGGCTGTGGATGGTACTAAAGGTTCAAGCTCTTACTTTCTGTTCAGATTGTAGGCAGTTCTACAGCTTCAGGCTCCCAGTTCCTGTTGTGGCTCTGGGTGGTTCTTCAGCTTCAGGCTCCCACTTCCTGTTCAAGCTGTGGGCAGTTCTTCAGCTTCAGTCTCCCACTTCCTGTTCAGGCTGTGGATGGTTCTATAGCTTCAGATTCTCCACTTCCTGTTCAGTCTGTGGGTGGTTCTACAGCTTCAGGCTCCCACTTCCTGTTGAGGCTGTGGGCGGGTCTACAATTTCAGGAGCTCACTTCCTGTTCTACAGCTTTAGACTCCCACTTCCTGTTCCGTCTATGGGCTGTTCTACAGCTTCAGGCTCCCACTTCTTGTTTAGGCTGTGGGTGGCTCTACAGCATTAACTGACATTTCAATTCTGCTATTCCTAACTAAGCCTGTTATAGGGACATTGGTGACAAAGGGGTCTAAACAGCAGGACAAAAGGCTACAGAGCTCTAAAGGGTTATATTTTGTCAGAAGGAAACATAAAGAAACTCCTGTGCTGCTGATAAGACACAGCAGGAAGTGATCTCTCCATTCCAACCACTTGTACAGCAGAGAGTGGTGGTCAGAAACCTAGGGAAACTTGTGTACATAAGCAGGAAACAGGAATTGCTCTATCTCTGAAAGGAAGCAAAATCAGAACAGCAATATATTTGATAATAGTCTTCATTTACCTTTGATTCTCTGAATCAATATGGTGAGAGTGCCCCTATGTGGTGAGGGTGCCCCTGTAATAGTTTATTTGATCAATTCACAAAATATAAAATTAATGAGCAAAAATAAATATCAATCCAATCAATATTTGCTGTGAACAATCTTTGCCTTCTGTCACGGACCGTGCCACGTTCCTGTCCTTACGCTGCGGCCTCTGCTGCGAACCGCAGTCGTACCTATGTTTCTATCGCAGATCTGGTTCCTGTTGCAGTGTCGCTGTGTGCGCTCCTGTAGCCACTGCTTACTCACCTGTGATTGCTGTGTGGCTTTCTCTTGCTGGCCATGCTGCTCCTCCATCTTGGCTGCTGCCCTATTCCTTGTAGCTCTATAGAGGGCGGCAGTGGCCACATCTTCCCTTCCTTTATTCCCACAGTGTGCAGCAGGGTTGGGCTTCCTCTGCCAATCCCCTTCCACCTGTGGGTTTATAAGCCTGCTTCTCCTCACACTCCCGGCCTGATCCTTGTTGTGTCTTGTTGTCTCTTGGTGTAGTCTGTTGTTCCTGTGTATTGTCTTCTTGTTGGTGTCCTTGTGGTATCCTCTATGTTTGGTTAGTCTCCATGTTGTTTTCCATGTGTCTGTCTGCACCTTTGTCTGTGAGCTTCTTTGCCATGTTTATGCCTTAGTTCCTAGCTTGTTTCTGCTGTCCCTGTTTCCATGTCTGTGAGTTTCCGTGCCTTGTTCTCTGCCTGTGTTTGTGCCCTGCTCATGCCTTGTTCCCTGCCTGAGTCCTAGCCTTAGTCTCTGATCTTGTTCTGGGTGTTGTTTCCAGTCAGTCTGTTCTGTACTTTGGCTTCTGTTTAACCTTCTTGTTTGGCATCCGTTTAGTCCTGTCCTTGTCTTTCTGTACCTGCACATATTTACTCCTAGTCTGCTGTATCTTGTTCCCTTATCCTGTTTGTGCCTAGCTTTGGCACTTCTGGCCCTTCTGGTCAGCTGCCGCTGCCGGGGACTGCTCTGGGGTGGCGCCTGGTGGCTGTTGGGGTCAGTCAACCTTACCACTAAAGGCTCTGTGAAGATGCCCATGCCCGATGGCCACTTGGTTACGCCCCCTCAGAGCAAGTCCGGCAGTGGTCCAGTGGGTCCACTACCCGCTTTACCCGCTCATCCCGTTACAGTAGGATCAGGCCATGGACTCCGCTGACATTTTGCCCTCTGTTTTCTTGGTTTATGTGCAGGTCTTGTTTGTGGCTATTCCTTTTTTTGTGTGTGGGAGTATTTTTTTGGCAGGTCTTTTGGCCTAGCTCATGGTCCAGCCCAGAGCATCCGTTTGGCCTAGCTCATGGTCCAGCCCAGAGCATCCGTTTGGCCTAGCTCATGGTCCAGCCCAGAGCATCCGTTTGGCCTAGCTCATGGTCCAGCCCAGAGCATCCGTTTGGCCTAGCTCATGGTCCAGCCCAGAGCACCCGTTTGGCCTAGCTCCATGGTCCATCCCCCAGAGCATCCGTTTGGCCTACTAATGGTCCGCCCAGAGCATCCGTTTGGCCTAGCTCATGGTCCAGCCAGGAGCATCCTGTGGGCTTACGGTCTCGGCCCTGAGGGCCTTTTCTGAGCCCACGTGGCTTACGGTCTCGCCCTGAGCCTTCTGAGTCCCCGTGGCTTACGGTCTCGCCCTGAGCCTTCTGAGTCCCCGTGGCTTACGGTCTCGCCCTGAGCCTTCTGAGTCCCCGTGGCTTACGGTCTCGCCCTGAGCCTTCTGAGTCCCCGTGGCTTACGGTCTCGCCCTGAGCCTTCTGAGTCCCCGTGGCTTACGGTCTCGCCCTGAGCCTTCTGAGTCGCCGTGGCTTACGGTCTCGCCTGAGCCTTCTGCGTCCCCGTGGCTGACGGTCTCGCCCTGAGCCTTCTGAGTCCCCGTGGCTTTCGGTCTCGCCCTGAGCCTTCTGAGTCCCCGTGGCTTACGGTCTCGCCCTGAGCCTTCTGAGTCCCCGTGGCTTACGGTCTCGCCCTGAGCCTTCTGAGTCCCGTGGCTTACGGTCTCGCCTGACTTTGAGCCCCTGCTAGCTCGTGAGCCTTCTGAGTTCCCGTGGCTTACGGTCTCGCCCTGAGCCTTCTGAGTCCCCGTGGCTACGATCTCGCCCTGAGCCTTCTGACTTCCCGTGGTTTACGGTCTCGCCCGGAGCCTTCTGAGTCCCAGTGGGTTACGGGCTCGCCCTGAGCCTTCTGAGTCCCCGTGGCTTACGGTCTCGCCCTGAGCCTTCTGAGTCCGCGTGGCTTACGGTCTCGCCCTGAGCCTTCTGAGTCCGCGTGGCTTACGGTCTCGCCCTGAGCCTTCTGAGTACGTGTGGCTTACGGTCTCGCCCTGAGCCTTCTGAGTCCCCGTGGCTTACGGTCTCGCCCTGGGTTCCCCTCCCATTTTGCCTAGTGCCCCGTTTGTCCCTCTGTGCACCTCCATTTCCTAGGTATTCCCAGTACTGTCTGTGCAGCCTGTAGTTGGTTTTGGGGTTGCCCCCGGATTGTTTCGGTCCCCTGAACTAGGTGGAATTTCCATTTTGTGGATTGGAGGAGGAGGAGGGGGCTTAATGTGGGGGGTACTGTCACGGTCCATGCCACGTTCTTGTCCTTACGCTGCGGCCTCTGCTGCGAACCGCAGTCGTACCTATGTCCCTATCGCAGATCTGGTTCCTGTTGCAGTGTCGCTGTGAGCGCTCCTGTAGCCGCTGCTTACTCCCCTGTGATTGCTGTGTGGCTTTCTCATGCTGGCCATGCTGCTCCTCCATCTTGGCTGCTGTCCTATTCCTTGTAGCTCTATAGAGGGCGGCAGTGGCCACAGCTTCCCTTCCTTTATTCCCACAGTGTGCAGCGGGGTTGGGCTTCCTCTGCCAATCCCCTTCCACCTGTGGGTTTATAAGCCTGCTTCTCCTCACACTCCCGGCCTGATCCTTGTTGTGTCTTGTTGTCTCTTGGTGTAGTCTGTTGTTCCTGTGTATTGTCTTCTTGTTGGTGTCCTTGTGGGATCCTCTATGTTTGGTTTGTCTCCATGTCGCTTTCCATGTGTCTGTCTGCACCTTTGTCTGTGAGCTTCTTTGCCATGTTAATGCCTTAGTTCCTAGCTTGTTTCTGCTGTCCCTGTTTCCACCTCTGTGAGTTTTCTTGCCTTGTTCTCTGCCTGGGTTTGTGCCCTGCTCATGCCTTGTTCCCTTGCCTGAGTCCTAGCCTTAGTCTCTGATCTTGTTCTGGGTGTTGTTTCCAGTCAGTCTGTTTTGAACCTGAGCTTCTGTTTAACCTTCTTGTTTGGCATCCATTTAGTCCTGTCCTTGTCTTTCTGTACCTGCACATATCTACTCCTAGTCTGCTGTATCTTGTTCCCTTATCCTGTTTGTGCCTAGCTTTGGCACTTCTGGCCCTTCTGGTCAGCTGCCGCTGCCGGGGACTGCTCTGGGGTGGCGCCTGGTGGCTGTTGTGGTCAGTCAACCTTACCACTAAAGGCTCTGTGAAGATGCCCATGCCCGATGGCCACTTGGTTACGCTCCCTCGGAGCAAGCCCGGCAGTGGTCCAGTGGGTCCACTACCCGCTTATCCCGTTACACCTTCAAAACAAAGTCACTTCTCTGTGTTGCACGTGCGCATAGTTTTAGAAGGAACATAAAAATTAATAGTGGCCAGGAAGAAAAAAACTAATTTTTAGGTGTAAATATGGAAGTTTAATATTCTGCAATAATGTAGGGTATTCGACGCTGCCAGAAGCAAAGACAGAGGACGAGCAGAGGAAGGAGACAGACAGGGCGACATGTAAGAGACTGGGCACCGACACGCCAGCTCTAAATCGGTATGGAGGAGTGTAGAATGCGACAGAATGTATGAAAGAGCGTCAGGCGCCAAACTTTGTCTCACCCGTGGGATGGATTTCTATGTCAGTTTCATGACAAACTCTGGTGCATTTTTGGCGCATTCAGCAGTGAGGTGTGTAGTGCAGATTGCACCAAGTTTTGGCGTACGACTGTTCATACATCTATAGAAGGGAAAAATCTCTCCTTGAGAAGTGGAACCAATAAACTGGTCGTGTGAGGATTTACTTGCCAGTCAGACCTCACTTACTCTTTTGCATAAAGCAAAGGCTTATGGGAAAAGAGCTGAGGAGCTCCACAGCACCCTCTATTGGATGTAGTCATCCTCAGTTCACATGTAGCTCGCAGGAGCCTTGCAATGTGAAAGGGATTTGAGCCAAACCAGTTACGTTCAACTACAGACAGCTGTTTCGGGGTATTTGCCCCTCGTCAGTGCGGTGTAAAACTTACTGGTTGGCTGGGTGAGAGGCAAGAGTGGCTTCAGAAGGGAAAAATCTCTCCTTGAGGAGAGGAACCATACATCTATAGAACAGGGCGACAATAGTTTTATGGCTCAAAATACACTAGAAAAGTGGTGCAGCCCCATCCATTCATGTCGTCCTTAGTGTTAATAAAATTTGCCAAAAGGCAAAACGAGCTCGGTTTTCATCTATAGATAATATAGCGGAATACAGAACTTTCATTCATAAGAGCTAAAAGGATTTAATGGTAAAACCTACAGTAACTGTGTATTGTATACGGCTGTATCAGTAGTGACAGCCCTGATGGCAGGTATAGTGAAACTGTCAGCAGAGTACAAGTGGCATAACTGCAGTCTATACTTGTTGAGAAGACAGAGGAGCGCATATTAAAATAAACAGAATTGCCCCATTCACCTCCCCAAAATGTTTTGCTGTATATACTGTTGTATCACTGAGCCACAAGCAGTTTTAGGTTAATGCATCCTGTCTCTTCCTGGTCAGACTGTGGGTGGCTCATTTGCAGTGATTAGCATATCAGCTCCATTTTCACGGCTCTTCTAATTCCACTGATGTGAGAGCAGGAGATGTTATCTATAGAGCAGAAGGCTTCAGAGCTCAAAGTAAACAAAAGTTATCAGTCTCTTTTGCTTCTTAGAGATAACACACCCTGTTTTCAAGCTGCAGGTGTCCTGTGTGCCTTAGGGTATGTTCACACGGCTTATTTTGGGGCGCATTTCATGGCGTATTTCACGGCGTACGGCGCTCTAATACGAGCGAAATGTGCCCCATAATTACGGTAATCCATAGTTCTCATAGAGAACTATGGATTACGCCTCCTCTCCCTGTGCGTACAGTACGATCGCGCCGCGAGTAATGCATGTCGATGGGGCCTGCAGGTTGCCGGCCCCATGGCGTCGCGGGAGTAGGCGCCGATCAGCGCGACTCCTGAACACCCGCTGTGTGAACATACCCTAACTGTGAAATAACAAAGAGGAGAGAAAGAAGAGGAGAGCAGGTCAGGAACCTAGCGTAACCTGTGTTTACTCAGAGAGGATAAAATCTCTTTTACTTCCTGAGTAGAGAAAAATCAAAAGAGACATGTATGTGGAAAAAGTCTTTATTTACTATTCCCTACATGTTGAAAGCTATGTGGTGAGACAACCCCTTTAATATCTCATAAGTCTGGCCCTTGTGTAATGAACAATCCAAGAAGCCAGAAAGTAGCCAAATTATTAACGTGAATAGTTTAATTGGCAGAAGGAAGGTCAAGTAGCTTACAAACCACTTTCAGAAGTAATGTGCCAAAAATAGTGAGTCTAATGTGCACGCGTACTGACAAACAAATTACTCAGAGCCGCGCGTGCGTTAAGAGACTCAGTGCCGAACAAAAGGCAAAAGAAACATAGCGCGTGCACAAACATTTCATTTAATGTAACAATAAGGCCATGTTCACACGGCTTATTCACGGCGGATTTGTGCGCCATATTGAGCGCACAATACCTATGGGTTAATACGTTGCGGGACTGGGGGCGGGTCCTCATTGCCGGCCGGCCGCTCCTGGCCCATAGACAATGCATTGTTTACGGCGCGTCCGCGCCGTAAATAATGTGCATGTCACTTTCTCCCCCCGCGGCGGATTTGCCGAGCGGGGAGGAGCGACGGAATCCACTGTTCTCTATGAGAGCAGTAGATACCGTAATGACTCCGCCGGATTGGCGCCGTATTGAAGCACAAATCCGGCGCGGAATACGGCGCCAATCCGTCGGCAGATAAGCCGTGTGAACGGGCCCTAAAAGTGAACCGAGAAGAGAAGAAGTATCAAGGAAATCACAAGAAGGAAACATGTATCTGCTTAGAGCAGAATATAAAGTAAATAGTTGGGAAGAACAGAATTAAAGAAGCGAATCAATGTACCTTATGGGTTGTTTGATCAATTGCCATGTGTCCCTTTTGTTATAGGATGCTCATTTATGTATGTTTCCATCTAATATTAAGCTCAAGTCCTTTTTATCCTTCCCCGGCTATACTCAGAACCCCTATGGAAGTGAATGAGGAGGACGGTGCTAGCACTGCCCTCCTCATCCAAATGCAGAGCTGGATCGCACCTAGCAACGAGCAGACGGCGAAGAGCATTTCTAATAATAGGACTGCCCCTTTAATGCTCAGTAAGAGCCTTTATTTTGTCTCCATCACAATCCAAAAATGACCCACAATACACAAACCTTCAACAGGAGCAGCCAATCTGCCTGAAGCACACATACTGGACAAGCTGGCATCTTCTAAGGGTGCGTTCCCATGGCACAGGACAAATACCGACCGGATTGCCGTCCGGTACTTGTCCTGTTTTGCGGCCGTGCCCACAGCCGCGGGTGGGACGGCCTTTCTCTGCGATGAGCGGAGAAAAGCCCTCCCCCTTCACATTGGCTTGCACAGATTCCATCCAGAAACCGGACGGAAGATTGTGCAAGCACAATGTTTTGCGGCCAGACCGCGGGCGGAAAAACCGCCGGACGGAAAACCCGTGCAGCAGTCCCCACTTCCATAGAGCACCATTGTGCTAATTTTCGGCCGTTTTTTCAGGCGGTCTGAAAAACCGCAAACCGGCTGAAAAACAGTCCGAAAACCCGTGCGGTGGGGACATGCCCTAAGAAGCTCGTGAATAGACTGGTGTCTTTATCCTGGTCTGGATCCAACTCAAGCTCCCCTGGAAGAGCAGAATTGTACTGAAACATTAGCCAAGTATTCTGTTTGCTCATTGTGATTTATTATCCTTATTATTTTATTTAACTTGTATGCACTGAAGTCAGGGCCGTTCCTAGGCTAAATTTCACTCAGGGCGAGGTGAAGAAATTTCGCCCCTCCCTCCTCCCTCCCGTAACATAATGCGCCACAGTGCGACACATTGCATCACCATAAACCAAAGCCAAAATATACAAAAAGCTTTACCACAGTCTGCTACGTATAAAACTACTAAATCATAGTCCTACAGTTACCAAATAACACCGCTACACCAACCAGAATCCCAAGACCACTAAGACCACATATCACCAACACACATTGACCTAATAATACCACCACACCATGACCACATATCACCAGCACATAGTGATCGAATAATACAAACTGACCATTACTGATTATAAACCATTATACTACAACCAATATTACCGCCATACAGTGACCATACAGTATTGGATACCAGCTGTACACAGGCTTTGCAGACATATAAATGATTACAGTAAAGTTATATCTAGTGACTCACAGGTGACGTCTCTGAAGAGTTGTTCTCTTTCTCTTCTTCTTCTTTTCCATCTGTCCCAGACCATGACGACTACTCCCGACTCTTCACTGCAAAATTTACAAAACAAATATCTTAAGACTCCTCAATTTATCAGCACTTCTCTACCAATTCCTATCTCTATACAAACTCCCCATCTATAGCAACTCATATGGTAGCCATGTAATATGCCCCCTGTAGCCACGTAGTAGCCCCTGTAGCCAGTGATGCCCCCTATAACCAGGTATAAGCCCCCTGCAGCCAGTGATGCCCCCTGTAGCCCGTGATGCCACCCGTGTAGCCAGTAGATGCCCCGGTCGCCAGTAGATGCCCCTTGTAGCCATTAGATGCCCCCCTTGTAGCCATTAGATGCCCCCTTGTAGCCAGTAGATGCCCCCTGTAGCCAGTGATGCCCCCTGTAGCCAGTAGATGCCCCCTGTAGCAAGTGATGTCCGCTTGTAGCCAGTAGATGCCCCCCTGTAGCCAGTGATGCCCCCCTGTAGCCAGTAGATGCCCCCCTATAGCCAGTGATGCCCCCTGTAGCTAGTGATGCCCCCCTGTAGCAAGTGATGCCCCCCTGTAGCCAGTAGATGCCCCGTGTAGCAAGTGATGTCCGCTTGTAGCCAGTAGATGCCCCCCTGTAGCCAGTGATGCCCCCTGTTTGCCAGTGATGCCCCCCTGTAGCTAGTGATGCCCCCTGTAGCTAGTGATGCCCCCTGTAACCAGTAGATGCCCCTCTTATAGCCAGTGATGCCCCGCTTATAGCCAGTGATACCCCATGTAGCCAGTAGATGCCCCCTGTAGCCAGTGATGCCCCCTTTGTAGCCAGTGATGCCCCCTGTAGCCAGTGATGCCCCCATTGTAGCCAGTGATGCCCCCTGTAGCCAGTGATTCCCCCTGAAGCCAGTGAGGCCCCTCTTGTAGCAAGTGATGCCCCCCTGTAGCCAGTGATGCCCCCTCCTGTAGCCAGTGATGCCCCCACCTGTAGCCAGTGATGCCCCCCCTGTAGCCAGTGATGCCCCCTGTAGCCAGTGATGCCCCCCTTATAGCCAGTGATGCCCCCCTTATAGCCAGTGATGCCCCCCTTGTACCCAGTGATGCCCCCCCCCCTTTTGCCAGGGGATGCCCTCCCTTTTTAGCCGTGATGCCCCCCCTGAGCCAGTGATGCCTCCCCCCTGTAGCCAGTGATACCCCCCCTGTAGCCAGTGATGCCCCCCCTGTAGCCAGTGATGCCTCCCCCCTGTAGCCAGTGATGCCTTCCCCCGGTAGCCAGTGATGCCTCCCCCCTGTAGCCAGTGATGCCCCCCCCCTATAGCCAGTGATGCCCCCCCTCCTAATCGCCAGTTATGCCCCCCCCCTCTGTAGCCAGTGATGCCCCCATTGTAGCCAGTGATGCCCCTGTAGTCAGTGATGCCCCGTGTAGCCAGTGATGCCCCCAACTGTAGCCAGTGATGCCCCGTAGTCAGTGATGCCCGTGTAGCCAGTGATGCCCCCCTGTAAGTAATTATAAAATAATAAAATATTACTTACCAGACCTGGGTCCGCGTTTTCCAGCTCCGGGAGCTGCTGAGCGGGGGTAAGCGGCGTGAGGGTCACCACGCCGCTTACACTGCACGCAGCTCCCAGGGATCTCAGCTCTGCTGCCGAGGGGACGCAGCGTCACAGGGGGCGTGGTGAAAGCCGTGCGCCCCCTGCGACGCTGATACAGGGGCGGAGTCAGGAACGATCCGTCCCGCCTCCTCCCCTGTACCCTGCTGGCTCTGCACACAGCCGTGCAGAGTCAGGTGCGCTCCTGCGGGCGAGCTGGGCGGGCGGACGCGGCGCCCCCCTCGGGTGAGCGGAGCCACGGCGCCCCGGGCGGTCGCCTGCCCTGCTCGCCCCTAGGAACGGCCCTGACTGAAGTCAGCAGGAAGAGCCTCTGTACACAAACTTTCACCAGGAATAGTAAATCTGCATGAAGCACCCATGACGAAGCAAGCTAGGGTTGTTGGGGTGCAGTAGACTGGTGTCTTTATCCTGGCTCTGATCTGGCTCAGTGCCCAGTGCTCATTTCTTTTATTTCTTTAATTAGACTTAAAGGGGTTGTCTCACTACATTGATTCCTCTCACCTCAGTCCTGTTTTCTTGGTTTCAATTTTAATTCAGGGGATGGTTTACTGTCTTCTACTAGGCTGCAGTAGAAGCCAGGTCTGTAGCTATAGCGACCAGTGCTGGCAGCCTATCAAGAGAGATTGAACAGGTCTGTAGCTATAGCAACCAGTACTGGCAGCCTATCAGGAGAGATCACATAGTTCTGTAGCTATAGCGACCCGAGGAGCTGATGCAGCCTACCAAGAGAGATTGAACAGGTCTGTAGCTATAGCAACCAGCGCTGGCAGCCTATCAGGAGAGATTGAACAGGTCTGTAGCTATAGCGACCAATGCTGACAGCCTATCAGGAGAGATCAACAAAACATACGTTGGCTCTGCACATATAAAATATATTGTGAAAAACACAAGCATAGGTGCACACTGAAAAGGCAATATATACATCTAATACAAACATCAGTGGCACACTAAAGACTAAGTAAAACCTCAAGTATATAGGAATATTGGAAATGCATTACTTTCTAAGGAAAATATGAAAAACCTGGGGATCTTAGTTTACAGTATTTGATCAAAGATTGTATTAAGTCACCTCCAAAACGTCAAGGGGATCCAGAGCAGGTGAGTCCCTACACTAAATATAGTCCCTCACTAGGCGTCAATCCAGCCTGCACCTTTAGGGGAGGGTAGGACCTAGCAATATAATTATCCTTCTCTGTTTTTAAAGAGGCAGCTGTGTGCAGCAAGCCAAAGAGATCGCCAATCTCAAATGAACTACAAAAATACGTTGGCTTGCACATATTATATTGTGAAAAACACAAGCATAGGTGCACACTGAAAAAAGGGAATTATACATCTAATAAAAAACATCAGTGGCACACTAAAGACTAAGTAAAACCTCAAGCTATATAGCGGAAAATTGGAAATGCATTACTGTGCAGGATTAATTTAATTGCTAGTTCATACCATACCTAAAGTTGTAGTCGGATTGACGCCTAGTGAGGTAATATATTTAGTTTTAGGGGCTCACCTGCTCTGGGATCCCCTGAAAGTTTTGGGGAGGTGAGCTTAATACAATCTTTGATCAAATACTGTAAACTAAGAGTCCCCGGTTTTTCATATTTTCCTTTAGCAGTAATGCATTTCCAATATTCCTATATAGCTTGAGGTTTTACTTAGTCTTTAGTGTGCCACTGATGTTTGTATTATCAGGAGAGATCAAACAGGTCTGTAGCTATAGCAACCAGCGCTGGCAGCCTACCAAGAGAGATTGAACAGGTCTGTAGCTATAGCGACCAGTACTGGTAGCCTATCAGGAGGGATTGAACAGGTCTGTAGCTATAGCGACCTGAGGAGCTGATGCAGGCCATACAAGAGGGGATATCTAGGAATAGGTAGGACACTGTTAATGGACACATATTGCAAAGTGACTTGTTTTTGCAAGATCTTTAACATAAAAAGCATCGATCTCTGTAGTGAGACAACCCCTTTAAGCAGCAAGAGACTGGTGTCTTTATCCTGGTCTGGATCCAACTCAAGCTCCCTGGAAGAGCAGAATTGTACTGAAACATTAGCCAAGAATTCTGTTTGCTAATTGTTATTTATTACCCTTATTGTTTTATTTAACTTGTATGCACTGAAGTCAGCAGGAAGAGCCTCTGTACACAAACTTTCACCAGGAATAGTAAATCTGCATGAAGCACCCTTGCTGAAGCAAGCTTGGATTTTTTGGATGAACTAGATTGGTCTCTTTCCTGGTCCTGATCTGGCTTAGTGCTCCCCTGGAAGAGCAGAATTGTGCTGAAACATTAGCCAAGTATTGTATTTTGTTAGCTGTTTGTGATTTCTTTTATTTCTTTTATTAAACTTAAGCAGTAAGAACCTTTCTTTTGTCTCTCACACAATACACAAACCTTTTCCAGCCATGGACAATCTTCCTGAACAGCTCCAGGGTCACTTCTGCACCAATAACTCATCTCATCACAAATTATCCTACAAGAGATCTATCACTCATCCAAGCTCAAATAAGAGAAGCCCCTCAAAAAAGTGGCCCTCTGATATGGTGCAAGATGGGAATTGGTAATAGGGGCCTTGAGGCTTTGGCCATATGGGGCCCAAAATGACTTTCGACCAAGACAATAATAGGTGGAGCTTAACGTGGCAGAGGGAGGGTGTTTTGTGCATCAAAGGGGTTAGAACCCGAAATTTAATGGCAGCTCAATGGTGTCCATTTTTTTTTAGATGTTTGTGATTTCTTTTATTTCTTTTATCAAACTTAAGCCAAGAGTAAGAGCCTTTCTTTTGTCTCTCACAATTCGCAAATTGACCCAAAATACGCAAACCTTCACCAGGAAAGGACAATGTTCCTGAACAACTCCAGGGGCACTACCCCACCAATAACTCATCTCATCACAAAATATCCTACAAGAGATCTATAGTATCACTCCTCCAAGCTCAACTAAGAGCAGCCAAAAATTGGACAATAAACAAAATACAAGGAGCAGAATTGCATTAAGACCGGCATCTCAAAGTTTAGGCATGGCCGAAGTGCACTGGGCAAGATGCACCAATTTTTTTAAAGGGCTGAGATTCTTAACTCCATAACGACCTAAATTTATGTCAAAGTGCCTTTATGGAGCCCCGCAATCCGGGTACATAGAAGGCTGGTGCCAGCTGCTAATTGCCGCCAGGCAGGAGGTAGGAAAACCGCCATATTTGTTTACTCTTCTGCATTGTTGACACAGTGCAGAAAAGGGTGGTAATGACTGAGCCCCTTGGTGGTCAAGTACCCTATGGGGACTGAATGTCAATTACAGTAAACCTGTCAGGATACAAGAAGCCCCTCCCATTTCTCTAAGCCTTGCCCCTTTTTTTAGAAAAAGATGTGTGAGCTGCAGAAAAGAAGAAAAGTAGAAAATTTGTGTGAAAATTGGTTTAAAGGGGTTGTCTCATCTCAAATTTTCATAGGTGCATAATAAATAATGCTGCTTTGCTCTGTCATCCGGGTCAAGCTGTCTGAATTTTGCATATAACTCCATGTATTCAACTTCTTGTTTATTAGTCAGATTAAAAAAATTACCTTCTTGGGTCTGGAAACTTTTGAGCTAATTAAACAGTTAATTACTGTCTTTTGTCGAAAGATCAGAAACACACAAGCTCTCACATGCCTGCTGTGACCGTGTGATGACGTCCCCCCTGCCATCAGATAGAACAAAAGGGGGGAAAAAAAACACGGTGGGTATTGGGAAACCAAAAGGCCCTCAGGGTGAAAAAATATTGTAGCTCCCAACAAAAAAAAGATGAACAAGAAATTTGTTTTGGAAAACGCGTCTTTAGTGTTCCCTCATGTTGAAAGCTTTCTTTTGTGGGGAACAATTTTAAAACCAAACAACTTTTTTTTTTACAAAAAAACTGGCATGAAAAATAAATACTTTCCCTTTAAATTTTCAGTAGCGATTAAAAAAATTTAAAAAATAAAATGTAAAAAAAAATCTGGTTAAGAATTTTTTTTTTAACTGGTCCTAAACTACACATGTAGACGTAATTCAGTGTATTCAGTGCACAGCAGTGTTCCCCAAATCCAGTCCTTAACCCCTTAAGGACCCGGCGTATTTTTTTGTTGACATTTTCTTTTTTTCCCCTCCCCCCTTTCCCCAACCCATCACTCTTTTTTTTTTTCCTCTCCTAGACATATGAGGGTTTTTTATTTTGCGGACAAGATGTACTTCAAATGGTTTATTCCTTATTTTAAAAAATATACTGGGAAACCCCAAAAAAAAACCAAAATGGGGGCAATTGTTAAATAAAAATTTTCGTCATGTTTGCGGGTTTTTGCTTTTACGGAGTTCAAAAAAGGTCAAAAAAATTGTTTCGTATTCTACAGGTTGAACACATCGGGAAACCAAACTGTGGGTTTCCGTTTGGGGTTTTTTTGGCTAAAAAAAATTTCCCAAAAATTTTCTATTTTTGAAATTTGCGCCGCGGCGCCATTTTTTGCGACCAAAAACTTTTTTTTTAAAAAACCCCCACGGAGTCATGAGGGGCATTTTTTTTCGGGAAGTTACTTTTTAACGCTAGCAGTTTTGAACAACACTTTTTATCACTTTTTTTTCCCAATTTTAAGTGACAAAAAAAACCAAAAAACACAAAAGCGTTTTAAATTTTTTTTTCTTACGGGTTTTAGGTACGGGGTAAATATGTTAATTTTTTTTTTTAGATACTTTTTGGACCGGTGCACCCAAAATGGGGGGCTTTTTTAATTTTAAAATTTTTTTTTTAAAATGGCGAAAAGGGGGGGATTTGAACTTTTAATACTTTTTTTTTTACTTTAAAAAGTTTTTTTCTTTTTTTTTTTTTTCCCTTTTCATGATTTCCCCCTAGGTGCTTGCCACTAGGGGGCGCATCGTTTTTACAGTCTAAGCATTGCTAGAAAAAATGCATTGGCGTCCAAGATGGCGGTTTCCCCCCTTTTTGCCTTGGCCGGGGTGGGGCAACCAGGACATGGCAGTGATGGAAACCTTCACAAGGCTCCCAGCGGCCATGTCCAGGCATCGGATCGCCGCAGTTATGCTGCAGGGATGCCGATCGCTGGGAAAAATGGTGCGCAGCACCATTCTTCGTTCATTTAGACGCTGCGGCCATCTTTGCCGTTGCATCTAAGGAGTTAAACAGCACGGGCAGGCGACGCTGCTCGCTCGCGCTGTAACAGCCACGTGTTAGCTGCGATCAGCCGCTAACACCTGGGAGCTGTGTGGCGGGGTCGCGGAGCAATCCCCATGCAAAGCCCCTGGGACGTACTCATATGTCCAGGTTCCTTAAGGGGCTATGGTCCACCAACAGTTCAGGTTTTTAGGATCTCCCACAGAAGGCATTGATAATAATGAAAGCACCTGTGCAATACTAGGGAAAGCCAGACTTGTTGGTGGGGCTTGAGGACTGGAGTTTCGGGCGCCTGGTCTACAGGATCGGGCTATGGATTTCCTGTGTCTGACGCTACAGAAGCGGCGCTCTTTGATGGTGTCAGTTGTCTGCTAACACTCTCCCCAGCTGATAGAGCCGAGTTGTTTTCCAGTTCCAGACTGAGAGAACGGGTTACGCCATCGTAATTAAATCTCTGCTGGTTTTTTTCCATTTTCGAATAGTGCTAAACATATTTGGTTAAATCAATGGCAAAGTGACCCGAACAAAAAATGACATTAAGCGACAAATTACTGTACCAGGCAAGGTCACTCAAATGAGCAGCCTGAGAGCGCACAAATGGCCTGATCATAAGGGGCTGCGAGAGAAATGTTCTGTACGGCTCAGAGATTCAAGATGAGAAAAACACCGAACGCTGCGGAGAGGAGAAAAAAAAGAACTAAAAATTATAATTAGATCAAAGTCAGAAAATAGAAACTCCATATTCACCAATCACCTTAAGCTTCAGACTGACTAGAGAATAACACTGATTATCTGGGGAGGTCGGCAGAAGTCAGGGGATGGATTAGGAAGCAAGAGAACGGTCAGTTCTTGAAGTTGATGCAATCGGAGTGGAAAAATAGGCAAAGATAAGCAGTGTTGGGCTGAGGTGCCTGGGCTATCCAGAGTAGTTGATCCATGGGGTTCAACAGTGGAGATGATTTTTGGGGACATCAGTGGATTAGACATTTGGAGAACACCAGTGAATTTGATTCTTGGGGCCAAAAGTGGAGCTGATTCTTGGGGCCAACAGTGGAGGTGATTCTTGGAGCCACCAGTGGAGTTGATTCTGTGGCCCAATAGTGAGATAGATTCTTGGGCCCACCAATGGTGATGATTCTTGGAGCCCACCAGTGGGGATGATTCTGGGGGCCCACCAGTGGAGTTGATTCTTCGAGCCCACAAGTGGAGATGATTCTTGAGGCCCACCAGTGCAGTTGATTCTTGGGGCCCACCAGTGGAGTTGATTCTTGGGGCCACCAATGGAGATGATTCTTACAGCCCACCAGTGGAGTTGATTCTTGGGTCCCACCAGTGGTGATGATTCTTGGAGCCCACCAGTGGATTTGATTCTTGCGGCTACAGTGGATCTTATTCTTGGGGCAATCTGTGGATTTAATTCTTGCTGCCACCAGTGGATTTGATTCTTGGGGCCACCAGTGGATTTGATTCTTGGAGCCCACCAGTGGATTTGATTCTTGGGGCCACCAGTTGAGTTGATTATTGGGACCACCAGTGGAGTTGATTCTTGGAGCCCACCAGTGGATTTGATTCTTGAGGCCCACCAGTGAAGTCGATTCTTGAGGCCACCAGTCGATTTGATTCTTGAGGCCACCAATGAAGTCGATTCTTGAGGCCACCATTGGAAATGATTCTGGGGCCCACCAGTGGAGTTGATTCTTAGGGCCACCAGTGGAGTTGATTCTTGGGTCCACCAGTGGAGCTGATTCTTGGGACCACCAGTGGAGTTGGTTCTTGGAACCCAACAGTGAAGTGGATTCTTGGCATCCACCAGTGGATTTGATACTTGGGACTTACCAGTAAAATTGACTCCTGGGGCCCACTAGTGAAGTTGACTATTGCGTCCCACCAATGGGAGTTGACTCTTGGGGCCCACTGTACAACTACTGTACTGACTGCACATACTGTACATGACTCTTGCATACCACGCCTTGCTTTTTGTTTCTTTTTCTCTGCCTTTCTCCCTAAAGAAAAAAAACAAAAGAATGTTATGTCCAGGTGGCACACTGGGGGTTTTCGTTGCTTCCATGTGGGTTCATTTGAGCCCAAGTGTAAAGATCTGACCAACTCTGACAAAGTACTGGGCGGCAGATCTTGTGGGGTGCTTCTGGTATATAGTGTTTATTATCTACCAAAAGTGTCCAAGGAAAGACAACTGGTGACCAGAGACAGAATCATGGGGGCCCAAGACTTATTGTTGTGTGTTGGGGGATGAAGGCTAGCCTGTCTGGTCAGGTACCACAGAGGAGCTACTGAATCACAAATTACTAAAAGAAGTTCCTGCTGGCTATGATAGAAAGGTGTCAGGACACACAGGGCATCACAGCTTGCTGTGTATGGGGCCCCAGAGCTACAGTTAGAGGGCCAATGCTGACCTCTGATCACCACCAAAAGTGTCTACAATGGGCACATGAGCACCAGAACTGGAGCATGGAAGGCATTATTAGAAATACAATCCAATTTTGGGAAAACAAGGGGGCATTCTCATATGGTTCAAGATGGGAATTGGTAATAGGCATGGGGCCATGATGCTTTGGCCATATGGGACCCAAAATGACTTTCAACCAAGACATTAATAGGTGGAGCTGAACGTGGCAGAGGGTGTTTTGTGCACCAGAGGAGTAAGAACCTCAAATTTAAGGATGGGCTTAATGGTGCTCGCTGTATTTTTCATTGACAGATAACTTGATTCCAAGGAAGGGCAAATATTTGTCCTGCTTTTAATCTACTGAATCATGATTTGTTTGATGATGCCCTTACTATACCTGCCTACCTACGAATTGACAATAGCACTGTGATCAACAAACCAGCCGAGCCCAAGAGTGGGGCCCAGTGCTAAAAATCTACATGATTTAATGATGTAATTAGTAACTAGTGTGTTTTGTGAATCCAAGTGGTTGTTCTTGCAGGAAAGTAAATCCGGTCTAATTTATCTCAGGGCTGAGGGTTTGCTACTATTGTTTCCAGTCTGGACAATGTTCTGCAACCAAACATGTCAGTAACACAAATATTTCTCCTGTCCTGGGTGTTTGTTACAAAGTATCAGAGCAGATAAAATGTATCAGTCTTAGGATATGTTCACATGGCGGAATTGCAGGTCGTACTTGGGGGCGCAATTGCTCTGCAACAAGTCAGAAGTATGAACCGCGAATATGGTAACCTGATGTTTTCCCCGGCGCCGGGAGAAAGCAGTGAAGTGGGAGAACCAAAGTGAATAGGGGTGGCACAGAGCGTTTTAGAACTACGGCTATAAGACGTGTGAACTCAGCCTTAACGTTAGCCTTACTTGCAGTTGGGGAACCCTGAGCCTTTGTGGCTCTGATTTACCACCGCTATATAAAAGTTAGACACAGTTGGCACAGCTCTAGACTTAATCAACTTTTAGACTAATTTTGGTTTAATTCAACGAAAGAATTTTGGTGCCTTTTTGTTGCACATTTTGTTGCAGTATCTCACATTGTGGCCACCCCCACTTTACAGTGAAGTCACACCCACTTTTATAAGCCACACTCCAACTCAAACAGCATGCAGAGAGTGTTTGCAGCCCATGACAACGGTGTCTGTGGCATGCTGCACTAAAAATGTGCTAATTTTTGGCATATTTTCAGACACTTTTCTGGAGCAGCCCCATTAGTAAATGAGCGGCAATGTGTTTTTATGCATTTTATGCCTCACTAGATTGATTTGAAAACTATCTAGAGAAAGGGGCGTCAAGCGCACCAGGTTTGTTAATGGTGTGCCCCAAATTTACTGCACAGAATGCAAAATTAGGATGCTTTTGGTGCAGCTTCTGTCTATTATTATAGTACTGCACTTCAGAACCAGGTATAAGTTAAATTTGACCCAAATTCTGGCAATTTGATTCAGGTCAGCCCAAATAAATATTTAGGGTGACATGTATAATTATTGGTGCTCAGGCACCATTTCCATTGCACGCATTAGTAGTGTAGAATGTGCCTGAATCTATGAACCTGTTCTACTGTGGGTCAGAGATTTAGCACTTTCTAGCTACAAAGCGACACTTCAGGCTCGGGTGAACCCCTTGTAAAGTGCTCTACCTGTTCCAGCAGTAATGCGTCTGGATTTGCCAGACTGAAGCTATAAATGTGGAGCTTCGTACAATTGTAGTGCACCGTCTCCAGCACACCCCCGAAAACAGGCGTATTACAAAGTGCCACAAGTGCCCGATAATGCACCTGATATTGGAGTGCGCCTCGTTAAAAATAGAGCGAATGAGTCTGTGCCAGTTTTCGACCTGAAAAAAACACCAGACTTCTAGTGCAGCCCCTTTCATACGTGTCACCCTTAGTTTAACTGGCCAAAAATTTTTATCATAACCATAAATAACCATAGGCCTAACCCGAAGTTAGGATTTGGGTTTATAACTGGTTGGTAGGGGTTAGCATATATAGAATAACCATGAGCCTCCTCCAAGCTCTAAGCACTAGTTCAAACATAAATAGAATAGACTAAGCTTGTTATATTATAGCTTCTTTTTTTTACTTGTATATTTGTCATTTTTGGACATTACATTTCATTTTATAAAAATAGAAGAAAGTTGTTTACTCACTAAATCAGAGCATGCGAGTACTTCGTTGTTTTTAGTCCATACCCAGCCAATGTTGCCAGGGGACGCCGGGCACTGAGCTGGATGAACACTTGTGAAATGTTTTGAGGAGAGCACCTTTGCTTGACAAAGAAGAGGTCAACATTGGCCAAGTCAACATTGGCTGGGAATGGATTTGGTCTGAGTCACTTATTTCTATTTTTATAAAATGTAATGTCCAAAAATAACAAATATACAATTAAAAAAAGAAAGTAAAATATAAAATGTGTGGCCTAGTCTATATATGTTTGAACTAATACTTAGAGGCTCATATTTGGACCACTGGCTGGATACTCAGTGAAGATTTGCTTGCTACAGTTGGAAATATAAAGCTATTGATTGTAGGTGTTAACATTCTGGACTCTTAGTCTGATGTTACTTCAATTCCAACACCACTTCTGGTCTGATATTGCTTCTGGTCCAACATCACTATTAGTCCCACATCACATAAGGTGCAATGTCACTTCTGGTTTGACACCACTTCCAGTCTGACATCACTTCTGGTCCAGCATCGACTTCTAGTCCAATGTTACCTCTGCTCCAACATCACTTCTGGTCACTGTCTGACAGCACTTAAGGTCTGACATCACTTTCGTTCCAACACCACTTCTGGTCCAATGTTACCTCTGGTTCAACATCACTTCTGGCCTGACACCACTTCTGGTCCGATGTCACCTCTGGTTCAACATCCCTTCTGGCCCGACACCACTTCTGGTCCGATGTCACCTCTAGTCCGAACACCACTTCTGGGCCGACACTACTACTGGTCCAATGTCACTTTTTGTCCGACATCACTCCTGGTCTGACATCACTTATGGTCTAATATCACTTCTGGTTCAACATCACTTCTGGCCCGACACCACTTCTGGTCTGATGTCACCTCTAATCCGAACAGCACTTCTGGTCCGACACTACTACTGGTCCAATGTCACTTTTGTCCAACATCACTCCCAGTCTGACTTCACTTTTGGTCCGAAGTCACAGAGAATTATTAGTAGACTCAACTGAGACCAAATTCCACACTAAAATTTTGTTTTCCATCTTCTTTTTCTGCTTCATGATTTCTTTTTCTCTTTCCTAAACTTCTGCATCTTTTTCTTTCCTTTTTTCTCCTTTATCATCTTGCGCTTCATCTTTTTCTCCATGCTTCTTCTTATTCCTTCTCACCTTCTTCCTCCTCTCCTTTTTCTTCTTCCTCTCATCCCATAAAACCTTTGAGCTACACATCCAGCTTTCTTTTCTAAATGGCATTAATGAAGCAATTATCGGAGGATCAGATGTAATCATTATAGCTCGTAATAAATGTCTTTCTGACTATCCTGTTATGTCAGATGTAATAAAGGGTTTGTCAAGGATTAGAAAAAAAAAAAAATGCCTGCTTTTTTCCACCAACAGTGCATCATGCATCCATGGGTTGTGTCTGTAATTAATGTGCATTTTATTAGCCCAGATCTTCAGTATATTTAATTTATTAATCATTAATTTTCTTAATTTTTGGGTGAATGGAACAATGGCTTTTCCCACTTTATCATTTCTACAATTTCGGCAACTTTATTTCTTTTCTTTAACCTCTTGCCGACATGTGACATATGGGTACATCATCATGCCAGTAAGAAGGTATGGAGTGGGCTCCCCCATTGAGCACGCTCCATAAGAGGCTGGTGCCAGCTGCTAATTACAGCTCACACCCACTGCTAATAGCAGGGATCAGAGTCGGCTATGATCCCTGATGTTTATCCCTTTAGCAAGCAGTTGCCATGACAGCTGGAAGCCTTTAAAAGGCTTCTATAGCTGCCATGTCAGAGCGTCTATTACTTCCTGACTGAGGCAGGAAGTAATAGAACCGCCATCTTGCTACACCCTTTTTCATTATCTATGTAATGCAGAAGGGTGTACAAGTGATCAAGCCCCCCTAGTGGTCAAGTACCCTAGGGGGACTACAAGAAGTGATGTAAAAATAATTTTAAAAAGTTTTAAAAATAACAAAAATATATTAAAAAGTTCAAAACACCCCCCCTCCACTGCCATATTTACACATACAAATTTTTAAAAAATTACACATAACTGGTAAAAGTTTGACAGTGGCTCAGGGGTGTGAACTTAATATATCTCACATCATGAGGCTGAAATCTGAAGTCAAGAACCTTTATATGGAGAACAAATGGTGCGGCCAAAAAGATTTAAAAAAATTGCATTTTCCAAATAAAACGTTATAAACCTTATGGTTTATTAAACACCATAGAAGGAAACAAATTCCAAACACCAAAATTGTGGGTTTTTTGGTCATTTTACATCACCAAAAATTGACATAAAAATTTGCAAGTATCCTAAAATAATGACAATTAAAACTACCCTCCTGCCCTCACCCATATCCGTAGAGGGAAATACCAAAAAGTTATTGGTTACAGAAAATGGCGTGCAGCACAAATTTAAGAAATAGAGATTTTTTTTTTTTACCAGCCCTAAAACATTAGGAAAACCCTACATCTTTGGTATCACCAGAACTGCAATGGCCTGCAGAATACAGATAACACTTTACTTATTCTGAAGGTAAAGAACCATAGCAACCCCTGCAAAAATGGCACAAGTAACTTTTTTCACATTTTACTCCACTTGAAAAAAAAATAGCGATTTTCCAAGTACATTATATGTTACTGTCAATGGCACTGTCAAAAAGTGTGCACCGGAAAACAGCGCAGCTTGGGCAGGTGCAGCACGACTCTGCACGAAGGGACGTGTGGGTCGCGCTGGCCTGTGTGAGGTGGGGCGGAGCTCAGGGGGAGATTCTAAAAGACCTGCCCTGGGTTTTTGGCGGCCATTCGCTGCAGCACAGTCGAGCTGGAAGGTCCTGAGCTGTGCACCGCTTCCACATTTAATGGCGGCAATAGCGGACATTTTGAAAGAGCTGCGGGCGGCAGCTGAATCGTGGGGCCTCGATTGGTTGAGGCAATGGGTCAGTGATGTTCTGGGTGCTGCAGTTGAACAATGGGTGCTGCCATTGCCATGTGGTGGGCGGCTGGCTAGTCCTTCACAGAGGCTTAGCCCTGAATTCACCCCCAGGGCTCGCTGCAGCCAGGGAAGCCCCTCCAGGGACCCTCCAGTCGGGGGGACCATTCTAGGATTCCTGGAAGGTCTTCTTGGTTTAGGAGGATTTCCAGTAGCTGGGTGGGCCTAGAAGGGAAGACCAGGCCTCGGCCTCTTCCTGGTCTGATGTGTGTGGTTGTTGCCACTGACAACTGTGCGGCAATGATCCAGTCAGGGAGGAGCCCGCCAGTTCTCTTAGTACGTCTAGGGTCTTCCCCAGAAGGGGGTGTCTGGAGGGACGTGGTGTTCGTCAGCGCGGGCAGCGTTCAGTTGGCCCTCCCTTGCCCTCTCCTGCTGTAGAGTTGTAGCTTGCTGCTAGTCTTACTGCACCTCCATCTTCACATGGGGCCATTCCACATTCCACAGTTTCTCTGGATTCCCCAAGACTGGCTTCTGACACCCTTCTGGCTTAGATGTTGTGACTCATCATGTGGGATTGACAGACGCCCATCCGCTTTGGTGCGACAAAAAGAACCTGGAGTAATGGCTGGTGGGTCCAAAGCCCCCATGCAACCGGGTGAGTATGAGTCCTTGTTTTCTGTGTTTCTCAGTGTTGGTAGGTGTGATGAGTTGAGTGAGGGGCAGGCGGCAGATGCTGCTACAGTTGATGACGTTGAGGGTGTAGGGGGTGTTTCTCTGTTGGAATTTCGGAGTTTGGCTGGGTCGGTCCAGGAGTTGCTGTCTCGCTTAGGGAGTAGCGTGCTGTGGGGGAGGGGCAGTGTGCCCCCTCTGGAGGCTTGGTTGCAACCAGGTCTGGTAGTGGTCGAGTTGCCATCACCGGAGGTTGTGACAGGTATCAAGCTGTTAAGGGCTTCAGGGGAAGGTGGTGGTGGACAGACACTGATAGGGAAGACAGAGGATGGGGTACTACTCGACAATAGAGCAAAAGGGAAAGTTTATGTCTGCTTTGAGGGTCCGTTCTGGGGCTTATCTTAAATCAGAGATGAAAGAATGGATTTGGCAGGATGAGTATGTGGAAATTTTTTCGCTGCTCCATCTGGAGAAGTTCAACTTGGATATGGGTAAGAAGGAAGAGAAAAAGGACAGCTGGAGGCTTATTCCTCTAAATTTCACAAATTGGTTGCAGGTTTTTGCGATACTGGCAAATGTTGCAGGGGAGAAGGCACTGGAACATTGTTTGGCTTTGGTTGGCTACATAGACCCTATTGGGGAGGTGCATCTGGTCTATGGGGGCATGTCATGGTTATGCTATGATGAGCAATTTAGGCAGCGGAAGGCGATGAGAACCAGTATTTGGTGGGACCAGAAGGACATTGCTCTTTGATTACCGGTTATGAGGCCCATGCGTTTCAGTCAGCCCTTTCAGAGGGGAGGCGGTTTTTCTGGCCACATCAGTTCATTGGGTGGTTCAGGGGTTGGGGGTGCCACAGGAAGTCAGAAAGGTTTGTTCTGGCAGTCCAATGATGGTCAGTGCAAGTACAGGGCAAGTTGCTGTTTCAAGCACATTTGTTCCTTTTGTAGAGGTACCTCACATGGAGCAGTGCAATGTTTCAAGAAAGGTAGAGAAGGTGGTACTGGCCAAGGGGGTGACTCCGGTGATGGAGCTGTATCTAAGTGGGTTTAAAGACAGGGATATAGTGGTATTATTGCATGATGGGTTTTTGAACGTTTTTTGGATTCCTGCCCCGACTCATCAGGTTATCCTGGCATGGTGGGAGACAAATTAAATAAAGAAGTTTCCATGGGTAGAATGGTGGTTCCATTCTGCTCCCCCACCTCCCCCCATTTACCATTGGGGGTTGTCCCTAAGAAGGAATATTGTACCCGAGCTTTGTTCGGTGGTGTATACATCGTTTGATGCTTGGTGCGCCTGAATGGAAGGGGTTCACTGATGGTGAAAATAGACATTGAATCGCCTTTTTTCCTGGTGCCGGTTCACTTGCATAGTTTGCATTCATTGGGTTGTTTTTGGGAGAACAAATATTTTGTAGACCGTTGTCTTCCGATGAGTTGCTCTATTTTATGCGTTTATTTTGAGGCATTTAGTACCTTTTTGGAAAGGGTGGTTCGTGACGTGTCGGGCTTGTCATCAGTTATACATTATTTGGATGACTTCTTTTGCATGGGTCTTTCGGACTCTACTTTGTGGTCCCATCAAAACCATGGGTCCAGCCACTTGCCTCAGTTTTTAGGTATCTGTATTGATTCAGAACGGATGGAATGCAGATTACCAGATCATAAATTGTCTCTACGGGAGTTGGTCAGGCATTCTTACTGGTTGAGGAAGATCTTCGCAGGACTTTCTGTCCCTATTGGGGAAGCTTAATTTCGCATGTGGTATCATGCTGATGGGGAGGGTTTTTTTTGCCACCGGCTAGTGAGTGCAACAGCTGGCGTTCGGGCACCTCATCATTTTGTCCAGTTGACAAGGAACCTTAGGGCAGATCTGTTGGAGTGGAATGATTTTTTTTTATAATGGTCGCTCTGTGATTTCTAATTGACACTTTTACGGATGCAGCAGGTAGCTCCAGCTTTGGCACCTATTGTGGTGGGCGGTGGTGCACTGATCCATGGCCAAAGTCATGGAGGAAGTCTAGTTTTATCAAGAATTTAGCGTTGCCGGAACTGTTTTTGATTGTAGTGGTGGTTGAGCTCTGGGGGGACATATTTCATGACAGGAGGGTTCGCTTTCATTGCGATAATTTGGGGGGTGTGCAGGCGATTAAGAGATTGTCGACCTCTTTCCCTCCTGTGGTGCGGCTGCTCTGGCATTTTGTTCTTCAGTGCTTATCGGTGAATGCATGGGTTGTGGCAGAGCATGTGCTGAGTGTGAAGAACTCCTTAGCTGATTCTCTCTCTCTCGCTTACAGTGGCACCTTGACCCCGGAGGTAGCTGGCAAGGGCGAAGATTGCCCCATTCATCTTTCGAACATGGTCTTAGAGATGCAGTGCATCTGATTCAGAGATCTTTGTAGGTTGGCATGTGGTCAGTGTATCAGTTGTGTTGATTGGGTTGTTGCTTTGGGTGATGTGGTCTCCTACAAGTATAAGGTGGGGGCTCTGCTATGTTGGTTGGCATAGGCGGAAAAGGGAGGCTGGTTGGTGTCTAGAATGTCGTGCTTCCTTGCCGGTTTGGCATTCAGGATCAAGTTATTCAGGGAGCAAGATGTAACTAAAGATTTTGTAGTAAGACAGGCGGTTTGGGGTTACAGGTGTGGTAGGAGGGATGGGAGGCGTCCGGTTGTTTTCCTTTTGTTAGAACGCCTTGGGGCTGAGTTGGTGGGGGTGTGTAGGTCTCAGTTTGAAGTGGCACTGTTTAGGTTGGTTTTTTCTTTGGCCTTTTTTGGGGCTTTGCGGTTTGGAGAGTTTGTCTCACCAAGCCAGATTAGAAGCAGTGGTCTGCTTACGGCCGAGATGTTGGATTTGGGGGATCGTTTGGCATTTGCTATCCGCCATTCAAAGACAGATCGTGCTGACAAGGGGGAGAGAGTAGTGTTGGGCATAGTTCCTGAAGCATTAATGTGCCTTGTGAAGTGTCTGTGTCAATCTAGGGCAGAAAGACATGTTGATTCTGGTCCACTTCTTTGCAATGCTGATGGATCTTTTTTGTCCAGATATAAATTTTCGGCTGTTGGGTATAGACCCACTTCATTTTGCCCCACATTCTTTTAGGATTGGTGCAGCGACGGAGGTGGCAGGTTTGGGGCTGCGATCCAATCTAGTTCGGAAGATTGGGAGTCAGATAGGTTTCGTTTGTACATTCGTCCCCATTTGGTTTAGGGTGTGTTTGGTGCTGTCTGTTTGTTGTTGTTCTTATGTTTGTCTTTTTGTTTTAGTTATGTCTCTGTGTCTGGTGTAGATTCTCGGACAATCCTTTGTACATATGAGGTGCGGAAAGAGCAGAAGTGAGTGAGCAGACAACTTGGCTTCCTGCATGAGATGGCTGTGGTGCATTGGATTGGAAGAAAAGGAATGATGTGGTCGAGTGTGGTGCTATGCTCAGCTGGACATGCCCCCGCATATTTTAATATTGCATGTGGGAGACAATGAAGTGAGGGTCCACACGGCACCTGAATTGATCCAGGACATAAAATACGACCTGTTGAGATTGTGGGTTTATTTTCCTGGACTGGTGGTGGTGTGGTTGGACATTGTTTACTGGCATTATTGGAGGGGAGCTAGGTCGGTTGCTTACTTGAACAGGGCCAGAGTAAAAGTGAATAGGGCGCTGGCTGTGTTTATTGCAAGAAATGAGGGAGTCTTTATGCGTTTTCGGAGCTTGAAGTGGGCATCGGTAATTTTTGGTTGAATGCAGTGGGTATTAATTTGTGTGCAGTAGGCATTCACGTAGAAGTTGAGAGAGCGTTGGGGCTGGTGGGTGACTCACAGGCACGAGGTTTAATGGCATGCTCGCGGTGGCATTAGGGGTCCTTGGAGTTGGGTCAAACAAACTAGTGTTTGGGAGTCATAAGAAGGATGATTCCCTCGGTTGATGGTGGATTCATTTTGATCTGACGAAGGTGGGGCTCCTGTAGGGTAGGGTCCCTGGGGGTAGGAAACAGTTGAGCCATTATTATGGTTTTGGTGCCCCCAAGCCTGTGGGTGCAGCCGGGGTTAATGGTCTGATTCATCCTAATTTTTGGTCTTCAGATCTCTTAGCTCCAAAGACCTCAGCCCCAATGGTGGAGAATATTGGATCTTGGTGGAATAGTTAGTAATGGATGGGTTTGGATGGTTGCTTTTTCCTTCGGGTACTTTTCAGTACTGTTTTTTTATTACCATGTTGATATTATGGGTACACTGTAATGTTTACCGATTTTTCAATGTTTGTTGTTATAGATTTACTAACATACTATGTTTCCCTTTGTTTCTATGTTGTTAATAAAATGGCTGCAGTAGTCCATTTTTATATAACCCGGGTCTCCTTTATTTGAGAAGGTATGAGGGATCAGGGGGATTGGGGTCAGGGGGATAGGGGTCAGGGGGATTGGGAGAAAGGAAATGGTATTTCCCAGGGAGAGAGAAGGGTGTTGGCCTATTAGCAGTCCTTTTCTAGAGAGGTGGTGGGGGTGGAATTGTGGTAATGGACTCTGCGGAGCGCAGGGTTCAAGTACATCCTATCCCGCCAAAAAGAAAGCCCTCAAACAACTACAGATGTAGCAGAACTAAACAGAACAGATATTGCACTGTGATATCACAGCACAGAGTGTTATCTCTATTTTCTCAATGGCCTTTGTTTACATATCAGAGCAGATAGCACGAAAAGCCGTGATGTCACGGTCAAGCTGGACTCTGTATGTGGATAGAAAAATAAAAAAGTTACAGGAAGCAAAAAAATAAAGAACCAAAAAATTATGACCAGCCATTGTTGAGAGGTAAATACTAATGCATTGGGCAGTTTAAATGTTATGAATGAAGCTAAAATCGAACTAGGGAATTATATACAGAAAAAGAAGAATTTAGAGGGAACATGTGAACATTAAAGGGAATGTGTCATCAAAAAATGACTAAGGACGACATGTCCCAACACGCCAACACCTGTTTTTTGTTCTCTTTTGCGGCAAACCCACATTTTACGCCATATTCTTATTGTAAATAAACTGTTGTACACCAAAACTAGGCACCTTATACGCCGGAACGACACTTTGTAATGCGCCTAAATATGGTGCACTGTGCGCCCCCGTTGTGAAAAAAGCCTATTAAGGTGCCTTACCTATGTTATGCACCCCCGTCAGGCAATGAGCCTCGATAGACGCATACCAAATACTACCAATAAATATGCTATGTGCCGAGTGTTGAGCAATGCCTCCTTTTTTGATACAATGCCCCCTTTTTTGATACAATGCCTCTTTTTTGATACAATGCCTCTTTTTTGATACAATGCCTCCTTTTTTGATACAATGCCTCCTTTTTTGATACAATGCCCCCTTTTTTGATACAATGCCCCCGTTTTTGGATACGATGCTCCATTTTTTGATGCAATGCCTCCTTTTTTGATGCAATGCGCCCTTTTTTGATACAATGTGCCATTTTAGGTGCATTAAGTAATCTATGCAAGGTATACCTGACACCAATTTTTAGACAGTATCGGACTTTCAGGCGCACTTTACACTGATTTAATGCGCCTAAAACTGGCATAGATACGCCACTTTTCGGACATGTTGCCCTAATTGTTTACTCACATTTTTTTGTTAAACACATTTTTTATGAATTTTTGGTTATCTTGTTTTAAATTTTCCATATTACTTTCAATATTTTTTAATACATCTTAAGTCTTGCAGTGTTCACTTTGGCCACTAGGCCTTGTTTGCACTGCTTTAACATCAGTCAGAGAGATGTTTTACAGTAGCTTCATGCACATAGGAGACTTAAGACTGACTCCCATTGACTTCTACAGGAGAGTTTTCTAGTCATGCTGTGTGACCTGGGAAGAAGTCAGTGTGCAGGGAGGTGAAAGGGTGAACTGTGACTATCTCCTCTTGTGACTGGTGAATTCTGTGTTATCTATTCACACTGGTGTCTCCTTTCAGTTTGACCCTCTTTGTGCTGATAATGAGCAGACAACTGAGAAACTTTCTCTACAGAACAGGAAGTGTCAGACTATTATTAGGCTTAGTGACCAAAGTGAAAACTGCAGGACTTTAGAATTATTAAAAAATATTGAAAATGATATGGAAAATGTAAAAAAAAATAAAAAATTCTTAAAAAATGTGTGTAACATAAAAACATGAGTTAAACAATTATGTCACTTTTGATGACACATTTCCTTTAAAAGCAGTAACCTAGCCTCATACACTCTTATTTTGGGATTTTTTATTTTTTTTTTTAAATGAAAGGTTTTGTCAAATGAAAAACAGTTTCAAATGTTAGAATCCTCGATTAGGGAAATATTTCCAAACTTTAACCCAATCTTTGAGCAATGGAACCTGCGGTATCAATTCAGTAGTAGAAATGTATTCCGCAACCCAATGTTCACCGGCAAGTCTCTATTCCTTGTAATTTTCCACCTGGCAATCCTTGACTTGACAAAGTAATAAATGATTATGGAACATTCTAGATATTGCAATGAAATGATTATTTGAATAGCTCCCAGTTGTTCACCTTCACTTTGAAAGTGCTAAACTATTACCAGACGGGATGCAAATTTCAGTCCACAAATACAAGGATACAAAATTTATGGAAATTAAAGCACAGTTATATCATGAGCCCGAAGAAAAGGCACAAGGAAACCACTTGAGATGTGGAGTTTTTTTGTCAAAGGAATCAATAGAGATCCAGGAGTGGGAGTTCACATGAATTTATTGAAATGCTTTATGCTGGTTCTTCAATTCCATACACAGTAATAAGAAAATCTGCCATGGGTTTTTGATGGATAATGAAACTGTGTCCTTTGTCGGTTACAGAGAGATGAGCATGACACTTGGGCGCAACTGTTTCATTATTTAAGAGAGGCTGAGTGTTGGCATTGTGACTGCACCATGAAGTGTGCTAATGGGCTCAGCCAACTGTGCCCCAATGGTGTGAACTTAATACATCTCCCATCACGAGGCTGGAATCTGAAGTCAAGAACCTTTACGTGGAGAACAAATGGTGCGAGAAGCCAAGAGCTTGGCCAAAGAGATTTCTAAAAAATAGTTTTTCCAAAATAAAACTTTAGAAAGTTCACTAACACGATGTGGGATAAGGGCTCTGTGAGGAACAACTCTATTTATGTCATTTTATCGTTTCTGGTCTCATTTTCAAAATATAAAACAAAAAAAAAAAACTCACATTTACATGGGAAGTATCTCTGCTGGCCAATATGTACACACAATGCTTTGCGGCACATGTCCATCCTCCTCACTGCGTCTCTGGTTGTTGTGATGGCGATGATTTTTATTTGTAATTACCCATCCTCTTTCTTGTTTCCATCTTCATGTTTTTCTACTTCTAACCCTTTTTCTTCTCTTCTTTTATATTCTCATTATCCTTTCTCTCCTTCTACTCTTTCTACTTCGACACCTTCATTTTCTCTCTGTTTTTATTCTATTAGCTCTTACACTTCTCCTTCTGTCCTTTTTTCTACCTTTTTGTCTTCTATGATTATTATATTCAATCCATTCTTCTTTTCCTACTTCTCATTTTTGTAGTTCTTTTATTCCCTTTTCTTCTCTTTTTTATTCTTCATCCTTTCTTTCTCCCTTCCTTCTTCTCTTTTCTTCTTCTACTCTCTCTTCTTCTACCATTTTGTCTTCTCTACTTTTATCCTCCATCCTCATTCTGTTTTCCTTCCTTATCTTATATTTTCTCTCCTCTTTTCCTTCTACTTTCTCTGCTTTATCTTTCCCTTTTTTATCCTTCCTTTTCTGTTTCTCTTCTCCCTCTTCTACTCTTTCTACTCATTCTTCCCCTTTTTCCTCCATTATTTTTAATTCTATTTTATCTTTGTCATGATCATGCCTGACAGACCTCGAGCTTTGTGCTCTGTTTGCAGGCCATGGCCGCCACAAAGAGAACCATGGTTTTTGACATAAGGTTTTCCACTGAGAACTCTGCCTGCTAGCTCTGTATACTTAATTGATTCCTGGCCAACACCTGTGGTCAGGAATCTTCTAGCACTATTTGGGTTATTCCATTCTCCTATCACTTCTGTTCTACCTTCTCCTGTTCCCTATTTAAAGTCTCTGCTTCCTCTCTTCCTTGCCCGCTATATGGTTTCCTCTACCTGTGTTCCTATTTGATAACTCTGTGTTCTTTGACTCTTGCCTGTACCCTGGTTACTCTCTTGTTGCTCGTTTCTGTACTGCGCTGCCCGTTCATTGCTCACTTGGCCTGTTCGACCTCTTTTGTTTGTTCTGGGTCTGTTCGTCTATATCTTGTGTCTTACTTGGCTCAGGGTAGATCTCAGTCTTCTGGTTGGGGCCGACCTAGTAAGGAGTTGGGTACCCCAAAAAGCACAGACAGAGGTGACTGTGTCTCCGTCTGTGTCTCCGTGTGCATCTCTGACAGTCCCTAACATTATAGCAGACCCTTACCCTAGTCAACTCCCCCGGCGGTTTAATATGAGTACCGACTTGTCGGTCACCAACCGCCTGGAAGAGTTGACAACTCAGCTACAAGGCGTGGCGGGGCTTATTAACGAATCTCGCAGCATCTGGATGCCTTAACGTCCCAGCCACCCGGACTTGCCACCCGTGTGTGTCCGTCCCTGCCCCTGTTTTTGTGAATCCTAGTGCCCATTGTAAATCTAAGATGCTTCTACCGGACTGCTTTGATGGAAATCCTGACAGGTTCCAAACCTCCAGGGAATCCTGTCACCTGTTTTTTCGCTTCAATTATTTTCACACCGAGGCAGAAAAGTTAGCAGTTGTTGTGTGGCCTCTGGGACTAAGTGGGAGCGTCCGGGAGGTAAGTATGAGCTTTACCTTCTATTCTTTATCACATCCCTATTGACCCACAAGCTTCCTTCACTCCCAGAACAGTCCTTTAACACCAAATTCTATGAAAACATTCACCTTCTCATCTTTCTCCTTTCTTTCTTTTTCATCATCTTCCCCTTTCCCTTCATCATTCTTTTTTTTTGTCTCTTCTCTTTATCTTCTTTCTTCTTCATGTAGTTCTCCTTATTGTTTTACTTCTTGCGCCTCTCATTCTCCTTCTTTCCATCTTCCTCCTTTTCTCTCTTCTTTTAATCCCATAAATCCATTGATCTAAGCATTTTGTTTTCTTCTCTAAATGGCCTCAATGAAGCAATTATTCGAGGATCAGATAAAACCATTACAGCTTATAATAAATCGCCAAATGTTTCAAGTTTTAGAACAAAACTTCATAAATATAAAAAAAAAAAAACTGTAAAAATAAAATGAAGATAAAACCTTCCAGATAAGCCGGGATCTGCCCTGGTATTTACAATATTTCTTCAAACAGAAAGTCAAATTACAGAAGCAGAGAGGTCTGGTAGCGACCCCGGAATCAATACAACTCTTTGCTTTGCTTTCAGTTGACTTGATTAATATTTGCAAATCCACAATACTCCATTTACAGCTTGTTGATTAAGATAAACTTAATAGCATAATCATTACTTCAACAGGCATAATAGCCGTGTAGCCGCGGCGGGGCTGATGAGCGCGCACAATCATGGCAAGCAGCTGCACACGGCTCGGAAGGAGGATAATTGCTCAGAAAGTTCAAAAAATATTCGCAACCGTTATTTTCCCTGCGACCTCGACCGCGATTTCTAGAGGAATTCTCAATGTTTTTGTTTTTCTGTCTTTTTTTCTCTGTAATTGTTGCTTTTCGTTATGTGACACAGCCAGCTAGTACTCTTTATTTTTTTCAACAACATATTTGAACAATTGGCCACCATTACAGCACTTTAGGAGTTCCTATGCTAACTTTTTTCGACCTCTTAATGGGTCGGCATGCATCAAAACATCCCCCGCTGAAAAATGAGAAAAAAGAAAACCAATATTTGCTTTATACCATTCCATTGTTTTGGATGCAATCCTCATTTGATTCAAAGGGGCCAGTGGAGCAATGGAAAACACGTCTGACTATGGATCAGAAAATTGTAGGCTCGATTCCTGCCTGGCTCGGAAATTTTCTAATAGATACTAAGCGCTTGCAAGCAGGGTCCTCACATCCTGGGCGACATGTATGAGCCCATTCACTCTATTTGTAACCAGGCGCACTCCAATATCAGGCGCATTACAGAGCACCCGCTGCACTTTGTACTGCACCTAATCTCAGGGGTCGTGCTGGAGGCGGCGCACTAGAACTGTATGAAGCTGCACATTTATAGCTTCAGTGCGGCAAATCCAGGCGCATTACTGCTGGAACAGGTAGAGCACTTTACAAGGGTTTACCTGAGCCAGAAGTGTCGCTATGTAGCTAGAAAGCTCTAAATCTATGACCCACAGTAGAACAGGTTCATAGATGCAGGCGTACTACTGCTGGAACAGGTAGAGCACTTTAAAAGTGGTTTACCTGAGCCTGAAGTGTTATTTCTATGACCAACAGTAGAACAGGTTAATAGATTCAGGCGCATTCTACACTACTAATGCCTGCAAAAACAAATGGTGCCTCGGCACCAAAATACACAAGTCGCCTTAAATATTTTTCTATTATTGCCAGAATTTGGGTCAAATTTAAGTTAGCCCTGACTCTGAAGCGTAGTGCTATTAGACAGCATAATAATAGACAGAAGCTGCACCGAAAGTATCCGAATTTTGCATGCTGTGCAGTAAATTTGATGCACACCATTAACAAACCTGGTGCCCCTTTATCTAGTTTTCATGTCAATCTAGCGAGGCATAAAATGCATAAAAAACAAAATGGCGTCTGGGCGACAAAAATCTTACATGTCGCCCTGTGTGTCTGATCTGTAAGCAACTTTTTACTGTATAATGTTTGGTTTTGTCTGTACTTATACCCCCTAAATTGTAAAGCGCTTCGGAATATGTTGGTGCAATATAAATAAAGATTATTATTATTTTTTTTTATTATTATAAAACTTGCATGAAAACTCACATGTGATTCCAGTCTCAGGCCATGTCCAGACAGCTTTCTTTTCTTTTGCTCTTTCACAGGACAAATGCACATTTATAGCCACGTTTTTTTTGTGTGATTTTACTTTTGTTTTCTTAATTTGGTTAATTTTTTGCTATTTACTTTGCTGTGTTTTTTTTTTCAGTACAGGCAATTTAATTGATGCATCTTTTGGTGCATTTACACACTTACACATTACTGCACCCAAGGTTTTTTTTTTGTGTGTGTGTGCAGCGGGTAATGTGTCAAACGGTGTGCAAAAAATGCATCTGTGCGCCTTATGCTTGCTTGTCACTTTTAACGTCACTTGCAGTTTAAAGGGGATTTCTCACCACAATGTTTGTCTTTTAACATGAATGGAAAGGTAAATGAAGACTATTTCCAAATGCAGTGCTGTTTTGATTTTGCTTTGGTAAGGAGATAAAGAAGATTCTATCGCCTCTTAGAGTACACAAGTTTATCTCCCCACCTCTCTCTTAATGTAAATTACAAGTTTTAAGCCTTAGCGTTCTTGTGTACTACACTTATAAATAACTTACAGTCATGTCAGTGAAACAGAAATAGCTAGAAACATCATAGCAGATATGTCAATCACTGTTATAAGCCCATCTACAACCTGAGCAGGAAGTGTGAGTTTGAAGCTATAGAACCAGTGTCGGACTGGGGGGTCTGGGGCCCACAGGGGAGTTAAATTTGGGGGGGCCCCCCCACGTACTAAAATTACCGCCCTGGGACGTAAATGCGCCCTTTTTCCCAATAATACAGTGTAAAAAAACGAACTTATTGTGTGAAAATAGCAAGGGAGTCACACTTTGTACTTTTAACATATCATAGACACGGGGCTAAGGCTCCATCCTACCCCCTCCACCCACTTTAAAATATCCCCCTCCAGCCCAATACAATATCCCTCCACCCACATACAATATCCCCCCCCACCCACATACATATCCCCCCCCCCACATACACTATCCCCCCCCCACATACAAAACCCCCCTCCCCCAACTACAAACCCCCCTCCACCCAATACAATATCCCCCTCCCCCCACATAAAACCCCCACCCACATAACATCCCTCCCCCACAAACAAAACCCCCCTCCCCAACATACAATACCCCCCCACCCACAACAAAACCCCCCTCCACCCCAACAATATCCCCCTCCACCCACATAAAATCTACCCCTCCACCCACACAAAATTTCCCCCCTCCACCCACCAATATTTCCACCCACAACAATATCCTCTCCCCCAATCAATATCCTCTCCCCCCACATACAATACCCCCCCACCCCAATACAATACCCCCCCCCACCCAAACAATATACCCCCCTCCACTCACATCTATCCCCCCTCCCCCACACCAATACCCCCCCCCCACAAAATATCCCCCCTCCCCCCACACCAACATCCCCCCCACCCAATACAAACCCCCTCCACCCAAATAAATATCCCCCCCACCCCCAACAATACCCCCCCACCAGCCACATAAAAATTTCCCCCTCCACCGCCCAAACAATATCCCCCTCCACTCAATACAAACCCCCCCTCCCCCCCATAAAATACCCCCCTCCACTCACTACAATATCCCCCCCCCCACCAAAAATTTCCCCCCCCAACCCACATACAATACCCCCTCCAACATACAAAAATTCCCCCCCCACCCACATACACTACCCTCCACCCACAACAAATCCCCCCCCCCCACTACAATACCCCACTCCACCCACATACAATTTCCCCCCCCACCCACAAACAATACCCCCCACCCACATAAAATATCCCCCCCCCCACAACAATATCCCCCTCCCCCCACATACAATAGCCCCCACCCCCATACAATATCCTCCTCCCCCCCACATACAAACCCCCTCCACCCAAAACAATCCCCCCCCACCCACATAAAATATCCCCTCCACCCACATACAAATCCCCCCCCACCCACATACAAATCCCCCTCCTCCCACTACAATCCCCCTCCACCCCATTCCATAACCCCCTCCCCCCACCTACAATACCCCCCTCCACCCACAACAATCCCCCCCCTCCACCCACATACAAAAACCCCCACCCCCCCCATACAATACCCCCTCCACCCACATACAATACCCTCCTCCACCCACATACAATATCCCCCTCCACCCGCTTACATCCCCCTCCACCCACATACAATCCCCCCCTCCCCCCACATAAAATTTCCCCCCCCACCCACATACAATCCCCCCTCCACCCACAAACAATATCCCCTCCCCCCACTTACAATATCCCCCTCCACCCCATCAATATCCCCCTCCACCCACATACAATATCCCCTCCACCCACATAAAATTTATCCCCTCCACCCACATAAAATTTCCCTCCAATTTTTCCCTTGGGTCAAGCACATAAACCACCTTCTAAAATAAACACCGCAAAAAAGTAGAAGTGTAACCCTATTACGGGGTAAATTTTTCCCACTTTTTACAAATTGGGGACAAGTGTACCTGCAATTATATTCGCCCCGACAAACCTAAAACATGCCATAGGGAGCCCAAATAGAGGTCAGACACCACCAAAAAAAACCCTCCACCGCCATATAAACCACATAGGGGTAGACACCACTGGGAATACCTACAACACCGCTATATGAGACCACATGATCAACCCACTCGGGTAAAACCTACAAACGCCAAAGAACCGCATAAGGCAACACCAGCTCGGGTAAAACCCTACAACACCACCAATAGAAACCAAAATAGGCAACCCCTCCGGGTAAAACCCACCCCCACCAATAGAAACCACAAAGGGCAACACCTGCTCAGTTATAACCTACAACACCAACATAAGCGACCACAAGAGGTCAACCCCACCCGGGTAAAACCTACAACACCACCATATAGAGCCAATAAGGCAGACCCAGCTCATTACAACCTAAAAACACTGCCATTAAAGACCACATAGGGGTCAACACCACTCAATATAACCACCACTGCCATAGGGAGACCACAAGGGGCAGACCCAGCTCAGTAAAACCTAAAAACACCACCAATAAACCAATAGGGGTCAGACACCATTTTCGGGTAAACCTACAACACCGCCATAAGACCACATAGAGGTCAACCCCAGTCGGGTATAACCTACAACACTCCCTTTTATAAAGACCACATGGGGTCAACACACTCAGGTATAACCAAACATTAAATTTTGGAGACCACAAAAGAGGTCAGAAAACCAAATCGGGTATAACCTAAAACACCGCCACATAGAGGTCAACACCACTGGGGCCCATCACAACAGTGAATACACACTGACCAATATAAAGTAAAAAAACCCCCCGAAATCAGGACCCCCGGAGATGTCTTATCTGAGATCGTTCTCTTCTCTTATAATCTTCTTATTCCTTTTCTCTGACCCTTTCCCACACCGCATATGATTTTTCCCCCGCCAAACTCACCTCTGCGAATTTACACAAAAATATTTTAGAACCCACTTTTCCACACCTTTTTACCTTTTCCCCCTCGACAAATGCCCGGGGGGTGGGAGAGCGGGTACAAGCCATAGCTTGGGGCCAATCCCCAAGGGTTGGGGGGGTGAGGAGAGGACAAAACCCCGGGAGATTTGCTACGCTATGGGTCCCCTTAACAATTAATTCCCCAGGGTAGGTAGGAAAACCTATGTAGCTAATGGCCCTATTTAAATAGTAACCCCCAGGAGTTTTTGGAGGGGGCCCCAGGCAGTTAGGGGGGAAGCCCAAGTAAGTGTAAGTAAGCACGGGGGGGAGGTAAATAACCCCAGGTAGATAAATGGGCCCCCAGTTAGGTGGAGTGGGGTTAGGGGGGTTTTTTGGGGGGAATCACGTAAGTGGGCGGGAGGTAATCAGGCCCCCCTTTAATATATCAGATATGGGTCCCTTTTATAAAAATTTCAGAGCCGGGGTCCCTTTAGATAGTGGGCGGGGACCCAGCCCCCTTTAGATAGTAGCGGGACCCGGGGCCCCCCTCTGAAAGTAGGCAGGTAGCCAGGCCCCCCTTTGAAAAAGGGCAGGGGCCGGGGTCCCCTTTAATAGGGCAGGGCAAGGGCCCCCTTTAGATTAGGCCGGGAGCCGGGGCCCCCTTTTAATAGTAGGCGGGGACCCGGGTCCCCTTTAATAGTACAGGGAGCCGGGGCCCCCCTTTAGATAGTGGGCGGGTACCAGGGCCCCCTTTAGATTTAGGCAGGGAGCCGGGGTCCCCTTTTAGATAGAAAGGGGGCCGGGGCCCCCCTTTAGTTTGTAGGAAGGACCGGGGCCCCTTTTAGTAGTAGGCAAGGACCCAGGCCCCCTTTTATTCTAGCGGGTAGCCGGGCCCCCCTTTATTCGTAGCGGGTAGTAGGGCCCCCTTTTAGATCGGGGTCCTCAAATTTTTAAAAGGGGGCCCGGTTTCACGGTCCTCAGACCATTGGAGGGCCGGGGAATATATTTAAAAAAAAAAAATTTTACTTTGGGGTCGATAGATTTA
>JAODAL010019438.1:52500-72023 GCA_025379985.1 Phyllomedusa bahiana | reverse complement strand
TTTAAAAAGAATACAACAGGAAGGGCTTAGACCCCACTTGGATATTAAATTATATCAGCTGCAGGGGACGCACACTGGATTTCAGACCCAATACCCAAAAAATCAGAAAAAAATTCAGAAACCCGTCTCGAGAAAGCTGGGGACACCCACAGAAATCGCTTTAAAAATCAGTTCTTCAAAAAAGCGAATCACCCGACAGCACCTTCCCTATCGTCGTGGAGGAGTGAGCTCCCAGGGCGCGTCGTTCTTATATGTGCGGTTGACGTCACGTTCCCCGCCGGTCTCTGTTTGGGTTCATCTCGGGGCAAGTCGCAGGTATCCCCTTCTTCTCCCAGAGTGCTTTTGCCCCATGTAGCCCCATGGCTCGCACCCATTTTATCAATCAAAACCCCTTTCGTTCTCCCAAAGTACCCAAATTCACTTGGGCCCGAACGAAGTTTTCCTGAATTCAAAAACAAATTCCATTGTTAGAATAATTCGCCATCTCAAATTTATACCCTATGGAAAATTTTTTTGCACCAATCAAAACCCAAAGGGGGGGAAGTTAAAAAATACAGTAAAAATGCAGAAAAAGGGCTGATTGGTTGAGCAGCGGTGGCTTGCTATCCAGCCAATCAAGCAAAGCTACCTCCCCATTGTATCTAGGGGAAGAGGGCGCAATTCAATTCGGCCTCAGCGCCGTGCGGTGGAGTATAAAAAAAATTTTTTATTAAGTGTAAAATATTATCAATAAAGCACTGAAACTTTTTTAAAAATAAAGCCTTAAATCCTAAGAAGCGTTTGTCGCGAGACCGGCGCTAATGGGGAAATTCAATAAGAAATTGCCGGGAAATACAGTAATTTTTAAATTGTTTAAGCCTTCTCATTGTTTGGATTTGGGAGTGGATCCTCTGGGCCCCCCACAACGATGAGTAGCCACGCCCGGGAACGGAATCTAAGAGGTCCCCGGTTTTCACCAGGCCGCCGCAAAGCGGGATGGACTTCGCGGCGGATTACTACCCGTCGCTACCCCGACGTGACTTGCTTTGCGGAGGCAGCCAAGGGGTTTCGTGGGACAAAAATCGTGAAACGGCCGTGTCGGGGACAGGAGAAAGGGGGACAGGGGGCAAGGGTTTTGGCAAGGCGGAGGGAGAAGGTCGGTACCATAAAAGGAACAAAACATTTTGGAACGCTTCCTCTAGGGAAAGGCACTATCGCGGCAAAGGGCTGGGGAAAAGGCAGGGTTAAAGGGTCCCTGCCCCTGAGAACCCAAACACCCGGCGCACTGTCCCTTTAAAACTCCCGGCGTGCCGCGCGTCGCGGGGGGTAGGGGGCCGCGTGCACCGGCCCCGGGAGAGGGAGCGCGCCAGGACGGAACCCGGAGCGGGACGGGGGAAGTCGCCCCGACGGCCAGGGTGTCCGCGACAAAAAACCCCTTTAAAACATGGGGAATTTTGACCAACATCATGGAGGGGGACCGTTCATTATACTTGGAGAAATTGACCAATCAAAATCAAAGGCGAGACAGTTCAAAATACAGTAAAAAGACATAAAAGAGCTGATTGGCTGAGCTAGCGGTGGCTTGGCTATCCCGGCCAATCAGAGCGCAAGCTACTTCTCCCAATGTAGTCTATGGAGAGATCGGCGCACTGAAATCTCGGCGCTAAGCGCCGTGCGGCATGAACAAAAACATTTTTATTAAGTGTAAAACATTCTCAGATAAAGCGCTGAAATCTTCTCTAAAAATAAATCAGTTAAATCCCTAACAACGCGTTTGTCGCCGAGACTGGCGCTACATAGGGAATTGCAATAGAGAGAATCGCCGGGAAATACAGTAATTCAAATTGTTTAAGCTCTTCTGATTGGTCGGCATAAACCAGCCAATCAGAATAGGAGCGACAGTGGCCCATTATATCCTATGGAGGAGAATTGACCAATCAGAATAGGAGTGACAGGGACCCATTATAACCTATGGAGAAAAATTGACCAATCATATTCAAATGCGGGACAGTTCAAAATACAGTAAAAAGGCAGAAACGAGCTGATTGGTTGAACCGGCGGGGGCTCGTCCAGCTTAGCCAATCAGAGTGCGAGCTACTTTCTCATAGAGTTCTATGGGGAAAAGAAATTCCGAGCGAGCTCTGTGATTGGCTAAGTTAAAAGAGGTGCGGTTATTTGGACCAATGGGAGAGCGAGCGACGCTCCTATGGGTTTTCTAATGCAATCTGAAATCAAACTGTACATGGCCGAAATCAAATTATAAGACTACAGAAGTTGTCCCGATGTGTATATAAAATGAAAAATAATATGGGGATAACGAAAAAAAAAATAATTCAATAAAATCATGTTTATTTCTGTATTTTCGTTATCCAAGGATCAATAGTATGGGTGCAACGAAAATAAAGAAATAAACATGATTTTATTGAATTAATTTTTTTTAAATTTTTTTTTAAATAACCCCAATCTTTTATGTGGCACCGTATCAAATGCTTTAGAAAAATCTAGATATATGACATCCAGTGCCTCACCCCGATCCAGTCTAGCACTGACTTCCTCATAGAAGCGGATGAGAATAGTCTGACAGGACCGATCCTTCATAAACCCATGCTGGAACGACGTTATACATTTATTTTCAGTGTGATACTCCAGGAAAGCATCTCAGAGAAAACCTTCAAACATTTTACCTACAACAGAGGTCAAACTTACCGGCCTATAGTTTCCTGGATCACTTTTTGACCCCTTTTTGAATATTGGCACCACATTTGCTATGCGCCAATCCTTTGGGACATACCCCGTTATTAGACAGTCCATAAATATTAAGAATAGGGGCCTGTCTATGACATCACTTAACTCCCTTAGGACACGTGGGTGTATGCCATCTGGACCTGGGGATTTGTCTATTTTAATCTTCTTAAGACGGAGCTGCACTTCTTCCTGGGTTAGACAAGAAACTTTTAAGTTGGAGTTTACCTCATCCCTCTGTTCAACAGGAAGCTCATCCTCCTCGGTAAATACAGTGGAGAAAAAAGTGTTTAATAGGTTTGCTTTTTTCTCATCGCCCTCTACTGTCTCTCCCTCAGTATTTTTCACAGGGCCAACATTTTCTGTTTTAATCTTTTTACTATTTATATAGTTAAAAAATATTCTGGGGTTAGTGTTACTTTCTATAGCGATACGTCTTTCCGTCTCCAGCTTTGCTTCCTTTATATTTACTTTACAAACTTTTATTTTTTCCTTATAGCTTCTTAGTGCCTCTTCACTACCCTGTTTTAGTAGGTGAAACACTTTCTTTTTGTTTTTTATTGCCTCTTTTACATCCCTGTTGATCCACATTGGGTTTTTCCTGTTTCTAATTATTTTATTACCATAAGGTATGTACTGCTCACAGTGGTAGCCTAGGTTGTTTTTAATAATATCCCATTTATTATTTGTTCTGCCATATTTAAACAAATTGTCCCAGTCAATACGGGTTAGGGCCTCCCGTAGCAGAAAATGCAGTGTTTGTGTCGCTCCTTGACAAAAAACTCTATTGAAGGATAAATGGAAATTTATTATATTATGGTCACTATTTCCTAGGTGACCCTCAACCTGAACCTTTGTTACTCTGTCAGGTCTATTAGTAAATATTAAGTCTAGAAGGGCCTTTCCTCTAGTCGGTTCTTGTACCATTTGGCAAAGGTAAATATCATTAGTTAATGACAAAAACCTGTTTCCTTTATGAGAGCTACAGGTTTCAGATTCCCAATTGATGTCTGGATAGTTAAAGTCGCCCATAATAATAATCTCATTCTGATAAGCCACCTCATCTATTTGCCTGAGGAGTACATCTTCCATGGGTTCTGTTATATTTGGGGGCTTATAGCAGACCCCTATTAGTATTATATTGTTATTGTTACACCCATGTATATTTACCCATAATGATTCCACATGTTCATTACCTGTACCTATATCTTCCTGCAGTGTTGGCTTCAGACAGGATTTTACATAGAGACATACACCTCCCCCCTTCTGGTCTTTACAATCCCTTCTAAATAGACTGTAACCCTGTAAGTTAACCGCCCAGTCGTAGCTCTCGTCCAGCTATGTCTCAGTTATCCCCAGTTATCGCCGGTGACGGCGAAAAAGCAGTACAGCGGCAAGAAATAACTTGAGGACTCAGTGGAGCTCTGCCGGTCCTCTTCTCAAGTACCTGCACCGGGTACCGCAGACGTGCGGCCCTCTGAGGCCGACAGGGAGCTCCAGTCCTTCTGGTGCAGGAGCCGACGCGCATCAGCAGCAGCACGTACCTCACCCTCTGGACTCCGGTGCCTTGATCACGGCGGGCGGCAGATCATGGACGTCACAGCTGCTTCCCGAGCTCCAGCAGCAATTAGAGGAAGGCCTCTCCCTGCCACGTGCGATCCCGGAAGCGCCGCCATTGTCCACCACGCGGCGCAGCTCCGGGTCTTTACTGCCGGCGGAGGGTCTTGGGCGCTCTCCAGCTCCGCTCCTAGTGCCACAGCGGCTATCAGCTTCTCCTGCGCTCCTGGGGGACCGATCTGACGGGACATCGGGTGCATTTTAGCAGTCTCGGCAAGGTACAGTGCACACAGCTCCTGACCCCTGCTCGTCTGTTCTTCCTCCTACCCGGCCCGTGGAGCGCACAATACAGGGGATTACCCTCACCCCTCCACAGCGCTTTCTGCCTCCAAGCTTCACACAGAACTGCCTGCATAACAAAAACCGGAGTGCGGTACCAGCAGTGGTATCCTTAGGGCCATTACAGCTTCTGAGCCCAGCCCAAACCCTCCTAATCTCTCACCCCATGCTGCGGCTTGGTCTGCACCTCCTGAACTGGGTGCTGTCCACTCTAATGATGATACTGTGCCCTTAGACACCTGGGCCTCATTCCCTGAATCTATGGATGATGCTAGTGGCGCTGCTGAACCTCCCCTGTCCAGTACACCTGACTGGAAATCATATCTCACATCTCTCCCTACTAAGGAGGACTTAAAACAAATAATCGCTGAAGTGAAAGCCTGTAGGGTTGAGATTGCGGCAGTCCGACAGGACATAAGACATCTAGCCGGCAGGGTGGACACCCTTGAAACAGCAAAATGATGACACTCGCCGGTATGTCTCGGATATGCAACTCGCTATGGCGTCACAAGATAAACTACTGCGTGAGACCAACAAACATCTGGAGGATCTAGACACTAGAGGCCAACAGAACAATATAAGAGTTAGGGGTCTCCCGGAAGCCACAGGAGAGGAGGACTTATACCAGATACTGGAGGCCATCTTTAATGGACTGTTGGGAGAACCTTCCACTCATAACATTAAACTGGACCATGCACACTGCGCCCTTAGGCCAAAGGTCGGTCTCCCGTCCCAGGGACGTGATCTGCTGTGTACACGATTTTCAACTGAACTAAAAAATTATGACCAAGGCGAGATTGGCGCACACAGTGGAGTATCAGGGGGCTTCTTTCCAATTGTACCCGGACCTCTCATTGGTCACCCTGCAAAAGAGGAGACATCTGAGGCCTCTATTAGACTCTCTGAAAAATCATAACATCGTGTACAGATGGGGGTTCCCTTTTGCCCTTTTGGTCTCACGAATTGGACGCTCTGCTGTGTTCCGAGACTATGAGGATCTTCCGGACTTTTGTGCTGCTCTGGACATTCCTGTACCGGACCTATCTAACTGAGAGCCTGAGGTCCTACCCCCAGCTCCGGCCCCAGAATGGCAACGCGTTCAGTCTAAACATAAAAGGCGTCACCCTCAAGAGCCATTGAAGTCTCCCTCCAGGCAACTGGCTCGTACAGGGACTTGAATATTAGATGAGATGGAGGACGTTGGGGTCCCTTTATGGTCTTGCACTTTCCTACCTACTTTAGGCACCTTTCGTTAACTGCATTTCTACTTAATGCCATTACTTAGAGTGTTTTTTTCTTCTCCTAGGTTGTTGGAGAATTAGTCAAATTTGTATTACTGTTGATAATCTATGCTCTCTTTTGTAGGGTTGTTGTTTTATTTCCCCTTAGCTACATTACTTCAAGTGAGGGATTGCCCCTTCTTCTACATTTCAGGTGCAAGGAACCTTGCATTAGTAGTTTTACATCAGTGAGTGTTCTTGAGTTTAATTTGGCCTCTTTCAGGTAACTTTGTTGGACTTTGCTGCCCCTTTGAGGCCAGTTCTGATACTTACAGAAGCTTTTTATTTTTTGCAAGTTTTCTATCTAGATAATCTTATATTCTTTCCCTCTCCGGAACACATACAGTTCTGGTATGTCCTTGATGACAAGTTTGTGCTGTTATTTGTTGATATGTCTGGTCCTGTCTTCCCCTTTCTCTCTTGTTTCCACAGCTAAGTTTGAATATCTCAGGTCTTCCTTCACACTGGGCTCGGTAATGTTACGTTGGTTTTGCAATCCAGTTACATAGCTTGTTCTCCTGTTAATTATCTCAATGGTTAGGATACGCTCTTTTAATGTTAAGGGTCTAAATTCCAATGCCAAAAGGAAACTCTTGCTAACTGACCTTAAGCGTGATCCTGCTGACATTATTTTCATACAAGAGACCCATTTTAATAAGGAAGGGAACTTCAGGTTTATTAAACATTGTACCCTATACAGTATGTGACGTCTCAGGATAGGAAGAAGGCTGGGGTTGCTGTTCTGGTTTCCAGGTCCTGCCCTTTACAGATTCATGCAGTGCTGCCTGATCCTGGGGGTCAATATTTGATTCTGGAGGGTGCGCTGAATGACACTCCTATCATTCTGTGTAATACGTATTTGCCTAATGTTGGACAATTATCTTTTCTTAAGCGGCTTCTACTTCGCCTTTTGCGCCTGCCCCCAGCACCCACTGTTATAGGAGTAGATTTTAATCTGGTCTTCTCCAAAGTATTTGATAAACTTCAAATGTCTCAACACTCTTTCTCTAGGGCTCAGCATTGTCTCTCCAGGGGCTTCCGCCAACTGATACGACAGTTCCGCTTATTTGATCTGTGGCGGATCCTTCACCCATCAGATAAGATTTATACCTTTTTTTCAAATCCACATCAATCGCATTCTAGAATAGATTATTTCTTTGGAAATATACTAGCTCTGCGGATGCTGGACTCGGCAACAGTGGGCTCAATTACGTGGTCCGACCACGCCCCAATAAGTCTGACCCTGAAGTCAGGGAATGTTAATTTGAGAAAGTGCCACTGGAGCCTCAACGAATTTGTGCTTAAGAACCTCCAGATTAGGGAAGAGCTGAGACAACATATTCAGGAATTCTTTGAGATTAACACAGGTACCGTTGATTCAACGGCTATATTGTGGGAAGCCCACAAAGCTATTGTTCGAGGGAAATGCATTGCTTTGGGTTCCTGCCTGAAAAAGGATAGAGATGCCCAGAGAAATGCTTGCCTCTCTCAATTAAAGCAATTAGAAACCAAATTGGCATCGAATCCCACTAGGGCCACTTTGCGGCAGATACTGAATCTGCGTGCAAAGTTGAAAACCCTAGCTTTACACACTACTGAAAAACTGTTGGTCTTTTCTCGACATAAATACTATGAAAGGGCTAATAAACCTCATTCCTTACTTGCAAGCTTGCTCCGAGATGAGGCAGTTAATTCAGTCCCATACTTTATTAAGAACAATGCCGGAGTCCCATGCTCAGACCCCAATACTGTAGCCGGTCTCTTTCATTCCTTTTTCTCCAAGTTATATAATATTCCAGATCGCCTGCCCTCTGATCCCGGGGAACGGGAGGCCTTGCTGCAGGACTTTCTTTTGTCCTGTAATCTCCCCAAACTCAGCGCTACTGATGTAGCAGCATTAAACCTCCCGATTATGGAGGAGGATATTGTGGCTACTCTTAAAGACTTGCCATCAGGAAACTCTCCGGGACTAGACGACCTCACCTACCTCTATTACCAGACTTTTCAGCCTCAGCTCCTTCCCCATATGGGAAAGGTCTTTAACCCTTTTCTGACAGGCTGTATTGTTACTTCTGCAATGCTCCATTCATTTATCACATTCATTCCTAAACCGGTGAAGGACCCCCTGGAGTGCGCCAGCTATAGACCGATAGCCCTTTTAAATGCAGATTTAAAAATCTTTACCAAAATATTGGAAAACAGACTCTCCTTTTTCTTGCCGCAGCTTATACATAAGGATCAGGTGGGATTTGTCCCATGTAGGCAGGGGGGGGGGGACAATACCAGGCGGGCAATCGACTTGATTGACATAATGAATAGGTGAGGAGACTCAATGATCCTGCTCAGGTTGGACGCCGAAAAGGCTTTTGATCGCCTTAACTGGACCTTTATGTTTCATACGTTGGAGGCATTTGGGATCAGTGGTCCTTTTGTTGGTGCACTCCAGGGTCTCTACTCCTACCCCACTGCTACCATCAGGCTCCCACACGCCACCTCTCAATTGCTTACAATATGAAATGGGACTAGGCAGGGTTGCCCCCTCTCTCCGTTACTTTTTGCGCTCAGCATTGAGCCTCTGGCTGCTTCAATTCGGTTACATGATAATATTAAAGGTGTTCCACTAAAAGGGCAAGATTTTAAGGTCTTGCTATATGCTGATGATGTCCTCCTTACATTAACTAATCTTATGGCTTCCCTCCCTAACCTGCATGCCCTTTTGGCCAGATTTGGGGCTCTGTCTGGTTATAAGATTAACACGTCCAAAACAGAAGCCTTGCCAATTAATATTTCTAGTGATCAGCTCTCTCTCCTAAAAGTCAATTTTAATTATAGGTGGCAGACCGGATGTTTGTAGTATCTGGGAGTTAATCTAACGCCGGCTTATGTCTCTCTTTTTAAAAATAATTTTCCTAAACTAATAACTGATATTAAGAGGCTGTTGGAAAGATGGAATAAATTGGCTCTATCTTTATTTGGACGAATAGCAGCGATTAAGATGACCGTTCTCCCTAAGTTGATGTATCTATATGAGACATTGCCCATTCCTATCCCTATGACAGTTCTCCGTTCCTTGCCATCGGGCTTGATTCACTTCCTCTGGGGAAACAAGAGGCATAGGATATCTCGGAGTGTTCTTTTGGCGAGCAGGGTGGAGGGGGGTCTAGCGGTGCCCGACCTTGTCAAATATTACTGGGCGGCTCAACTACGTACTATACCATCTTGGTCAGCTTTATTTGTTTACTCTAGATGGATGGAGGTGGAGAAGTTGTGGCTAGCCCCCATTCACCCTAATTTTTTGCTGTGGGCTGCCACCTCCCAGAAATTTAATATTACTTAATTGCAATCAATGTCCCTTACTATGGATATCTGGAGGAGATGCCACAAACAATTTGGGTTATGCTCTGAGGCTTCCTCAATGACCTTGTTTATATTTCACCCTATGCTTCTGGATGGACGACCAGATGAGAGTCTGAAGCCTTGGTTTGACCATAAAGTGTTCTATTTTGTGGATCTGGTGGACCATCGTACATTGAAATTGAAAAATTTGATGTATTGCGGTCCGCTCATGATCTGCCCCTTTCTGCTACCTATTCCTACTTTCAGATTACACATTTTGTCTTGTCAACGTTAAAATCCACCACAGTGTCTGCTCATACTATATTTGAAAAGATATGTCGGGCAGGACACTCCTCTAAAGAAAGACTTGTAGTTCTCTACTTTGGTATAATTGGATTGCAAATCTAGTGTTGGGAGCCTTAGTTCTTCCTTGTGTGTCCTGTTCTTGGTGTTCCCCCCTCCTTCTTGTTAGTTTGTCTTCCTGTCTTGCAGGTAACTCTGTCACTTTAGCCGTCTGCTGGTCTGTTTCTCACTGGCTCCGGAAGATGGCGCTATTGAGTTGTAGACTAGGAATGTATTCTATTTAACCCATTGAGATTCACTTGTTCTATACCGCACTTTGTTTTTACTACTTTGATTGCACAGTATCTCTTTGATAGTTATCTTACGGCTTTGTTGAACGTATTTTTGTATTGAAAACCTCAATAAAAAATTTACATTTTTATAAAAAAAATAAGTTATACGGATAACAAAAGGTGGTTTTTGCACCAATGAAATACTCTAACAGTTACTAGAACATTTCTGTATCCAAATTTAAGTACAAGGTGGCTCTTTGAACAAAACTGGGGCGCACCAAAGTGCAATACAGCTATTTAAAAGTTATACGGATAACAAAAGGTGGTTTTTGCACCAATGAAATACACCAACAGTTACTAGAAAATTTCTGTATCCAAATTTAAGTACAACGTGGCTAGTTGAAAAAAACGGGGACACACAAAATAATGGTACAATTTCACCTCAGGTGCGAGGTGTGCTGGCCAAAACGTGGTAAAAAAAATGCCATTTCAATGCAGGTTCAAAGCAGGGCCTGTGCTGCACAATATACACCCTCCTTTCCAAAGCCTGTCTTTGCGTCGCCCTCCCCCTCCCCCCCGCCGCGGCTGGACAGCGCTAGATGCTTCTTTAAAAGTCTCTGTCTAACTAAATAAGAACTGAAATTCTCTAATCTATCTATATTCTAATGTTCACAGCTAAAAGCATAGTTGTCTGTATGAATGTAGAGAAGTACTGTGTCTCTGAGCTGAGCTGTATTGAGAGACACGCAGGAGACATCTTGCTCTAATGTTAGACACTGAAAGACTGATGCTGAACAGGAAATGCTGGTCTATGCAAAACGAGGTCATGTGATTTTTCCAGCCAATGACAACCATACACATCACAGTCATGATGTCGCACACCCAGCTCACCGGGCTCCCTGCTCTCAGCAGATTCGCTGGCCCCCAAAAGGACAGGACCCGCTGAAAATGCCGCAATCGTAAAAGATTATCTGTCAGATTGTCACCTCATATATCGCGTGATCGGAAATTTCCGATCAGCCTAAAAATCGTACCGATTTCTACTTTGTCGATTGTAATCGCTCATCCCTAATTGTAACTAATGCCCTGCAGAACCGGATGATGAATGCCGCAGAACTCCATACATGTTTAAGGGAGGTGAGAGGTACCCAAGTGTCACATCAGACCATTCGTAACCATTTACATCAGCGTGGTCCGCATGCTAGATAACCTGACCATACCATCAGGCACAAGCATCATCATCTTGCATGGGTCAGGGAATATCTTTTCTGAATGAGGGACCCAAGGTCCTCTGTGCTATTCAGTCATGAAAGTGGATTTACTCTGAATGATGGCCGCCAACAATGCTGGAGACATCAAGGAGAGCACTATGCATCAGCCAGGTCGAGTAACGGTCAGGTACCCTTGCCAGTCATCTAGCACACAGACCATGCTGCCGAAAGCAGTTATGAATGGTCTGACGTGACACTTGGCTTCCTCTAACCTCCCTTAAAAGTGCCGGGATTTATAATTCGGTTCCACAGGGCATTGCTTACAATGAAGCATTATTAATGTGTGATGAAGCCAAAATATGTCCACTTCTTTGCCTTTCTGTGACTCTTCCAGTCTCTCTGTATCTCTGAATCAACCTGCTGATGACACTCTGTGACAATCTAAGCTCAGTGGCCACTTCCATCTGAGAGCATCCAGCTCGAAACCTCACAATGGCGAGGTAAAGTTTATAAATTGTAAGGAGTCGTCTTGGTCTCTTGATGTCAAAATGTGAATAGCACGATGAGGACGGTTTAAGTCCCAATTCAAATTGATTACCTAAATTTATTGGGTGATTCAGGGATCAAATCCATATAGTAAATGTTGCCATCAAGCTTCTTGTTAGTGATCAGCAAGTTGTGCAAAAAGTACTGAACTATTGAACATATACATTCTAAAGTTAAGAGATGGTCTCATTTAGTTAATTTAAGAAGAATTTCAAGAAATTTTTTGTTCATCCTAAAATTTCTACCACAATCCAAATATCCCCAACTTTTTGTGAGTGGTGTATATAGGACCTGGATTCTGGATTACATCATTCTTCAACAGGCAACACTTCTGATTGATTCTAAGTTCTGGACAACTCTAGCTATAAAGGAGGTGTAAAGTATAATATGCCCCATAATGTTTGTATTCTTCTCCAGAATATGCTTGTAACACACACCTGAGACGCTTCCCAATGTATTCAGTGAGAAATGTGCAACATTGTTGACATGATCTATATTTTTAAACATAGGGACACATTATCAAGGCAATTTTGCAAAAATGCTGGCACAATTTGTACCAAACATAATGTTGTCCATGCTTTAAACCACATTGTTTACATGTTTCGGACAGTTTCAAGACACTTCTGCGCCTTTTGGCTCAGTTAGTTGTATAAAGTAAGCCAATCAAAAAAGGTGTGATGTTAGACTTGACAGTTCTAACATGTGCCAGATTTAGCAACACCCTAATAATGACAAATGTGGCACATTGTAAAACTGTTTAGATGAACTTGTATATATTGTATCGCTTATGACTAGTGTTGATCAAACCATTCGCCAAAAAGTGTAATTTTGCCAGATTTTAAGCCCACATAATAGTGTTGAGCGAATATTATCGACAAAGTTGAAATCGGCACAGTTTTTATGGTGATCGGATTTTTTAGATCATGCGATAATTTAGGTTAAAATCTGTGCATCATCTATTAAGATCGCGCCTTTTTCGGCGCTTCCTGTAATTTTGGCGGCCAGCAAATCAGATTACAGAATAGAGCAGGGTGAGATGTGTGTGCGACGTCATGACTGGGATGTGTATGGTTGCGATTGGCTGGAAAAATCACATGACCTCGTTTTACATAGAACAGCGTTTCCTGTTCAGCCTCAGTGTCTCTCAGCGTCTCAGAGCAGAAGGATGTGCGCTCTGCTTGTGTCCAAACAGCTCAGCGAAATTATTATATTTCTTCACAGAGAAACCTCTACTATTAGCTGTGATCCTTACAATTTTGTTAGATTAGAGATTGGAAGAATTTTTAAAAAAAAGTTAGGTAAAAGAATTTTAAAGGGGGCACACCCCTGTAAAGTCAGAGGGGGGGGCGGAGGGGGGGCCCCCGCGGGGGAAACAAAACTAAACCCCCTTTAATTTTTTTAACTGGATAAAGTTAAAGGGGGTGTAAAGAAATTCCCCAAAAAGGTTTTTTTTTCCCCCAGTTTTCCTTTTAAAAAATTTTCCCCGGGTTATTGGAAAAAAAGTGAAACATGGGTTAACAATCTTTTTTTAAACTAAGGGCCTTTTTGGTTTTGAAAAAATCCACCAAATTTCCAAAAAAAATTTTCCCCAGTTTCCATTTTTCATTTTCCCAATTTTCCCCCATTCCCCTTTTGGGTTGTTTTTAAAAATCCAAACCCAAAAAATTTGAACCGAAATTTTTTGTCCAACCAAACAAAAAAAGGGAAAAGGGGGCCTTTTAAAATTTTTAATCTTGTATTTTTTACGTTAGACGGGTTTATAAAAAGAAAAAGGGGTTTTTAATTTAACCCAAAAGTTTAGGTTAAGAAAAATTGAAATGGCCTTTTTTTTAAACTTTTTTTAAATTGGGAAATTTTAAAAATTGGGGAATTAATTGGGGCGCCCTGTTTTTTTAAATGGGATAAAAAATTTCAATTTTTTGGGTAACGGGGAAGGTGTTTTTGGGTTGGGGGAAAAACCCCTTTTTTTTTAATCAGTTTCCTTTCAGAAGGTTTAAATTTAAAAATTTTTCCCTTTCCAAAACCTTTTTATTTTTATCCTCCTTTACTTTTTTAATGTATCCAAAAAGTAGATTGGTTAAAATTTAAAGGGTGGAAAAAATACCTGGTAAAAAACCCCCGGGAAAAAAATTTAAAAAAAACGGTTTTAAAAGACTTTGGGCGCAATCCGGGCTTTAAAATTTCCCATTTGGGCACCTTTGAATTAAAATTGGGAAATCCCAATTTTTTGCCCCAAAGGGTTTTGTTAGGTGAAAAAAATCCCTTTATTACCCAATACATTTAGATAGGGGGTTTTTTCACTTTGCCCACCAAATTTTGTTGATAACCCACCTGATTAAATTTGAATCCAGCAATTTCACCACAGGAAAATTGATGGGCCAAAAATATTTTTTAAAATTACCCGAATCAAAGAAAAGTGTTTTTGTTTTTTGGGCCCCCCTTTTTTTTTGGAGAGGCCCCCTTGCATTAAATTTAAATTTCCCCGCAATTTTTAATTAAAACCCCCAAGGTAAATTTGATAGGTCCCAAAAAAAATCCCTTTTTTATTACCCGAATACTTTTCAGATTGTGTTTTTTATTTGGCCGGGCCCCAGCTTTGTTGATAATTATTTTTGCAGTTAAATTTGAATACAGAAATTTTTGGTTTCCCCACAGGTGTTTTTGATAGGTGCCAAAAATCCCCTTTTATTACCCGGGAATTTTTAAACGAAAAGGTTTTTTTTTGCACTTTTGCCCAGTCCAATTTTTTTGGGATAGAGCCCCCTTTGCTTTTAAATTTGAATCCACCCAATTGTTTAGTTCCCAACAGGTGAATTGAAGGTCCAAAAAAATTTTTTTTAAATTATCCAAAATTACATTAAAAGTTACGTGTTTTTTTAATTTTGGGGCCGCAGGCCTTTTTGTTAAATAGATTACTTTCCCATTAAAATTTTGAATACAGCAAATTTGAAATTTTTCCCCCCAGGTAAATTGAAAAGGGGGCCAAAAAAATACCTTTTTTTTTCCAATACATTAAGATACGTTTTTTTTGCATTTTTCCCCAGTCCAGATTTTTGATGGGCCCCCACCTTGCAGTTAAATTTGAATCCACCCTTTGGGTGTGGGTCCCAAAAGGGGGAATTGAGGGTGCCAAAAAATACCTTTTTTTTAACCCAAAACATTCAGTTTACGTTGTTTTTTCACTTTGGCCGGGGCCACTTTGTTGATAAAACATTTTGGGCAGTTATATTTGAATCCAGCAATTTTGTTTTGATTTGAGGGTTTGGGTTTGGGCTGTGTTTTGGGGCCGTTTTTAATAAGAACTTTCCAAAACCTTCCATACCTTCTAAAGTTTTGTTTATTTAAAAACCCTGGGGGCGAAATTCCAGGTGGTAAGCGGGGCAAAGAGGGGGTTTAGGACATGGAGGTAGAGGTACAAAGAAAAGGTTGCCCCCTTTCCAGTGCGGGGGGCGACAAAAAGCATCCCGGGATCATCAGTTGCGGGGACCGCCCCAGGCCTGTAAACGCTGGGTCGGGGCCCCTGTAAATTCTCAGTAACGAACACGCGCCAATCCTGCCCCCTTTTCAGGGGTTTTAATGCAACCTGCACCAGCATTTTCCCTCCTCTCCCCCCCAGTCAGGCCACAAATTGTCGTAAACGCATCACCCAGCTTTTCCGGGTTCCAACATAAAAGCCCCCAAAAAGTAAAACTCGGGGACCCACCACTGGGGAATAATCCTTTTTTCTAAAGGGACCCCCTTGATGACAAAATGCGGTGGGGGGTCAAAAAGGAATTTTAAAAAATTAAAGGGGCCCAAAGGAGTTTTCTTGCTGGGGCCCCCAAAAGTTATGATCCATAAAGGGAGGAAAAGGGGAACCCGGTCAATCGGCAAAAATCCCGGGCGGTCGGCAACGCCTTGCAGCCCCTCTTCCCTTGTAGCCCGCAGCCCCTGGATGCAAAAATGCAGGAGGGACGAAGTCACCGGTTGATGATGTTAAATAAAGGACTTTGCGGTTTTCCAACGTGGTTTTTTCAGCAAAATTTTGTTAAAAAGCGCTTCATCAGGGACGAGGGGGGAAAAGAAAAAGGGGTTTAGTGCAGAAGGGTTTTCCGCCTCAAAAAAGGGAGAGGGGCGGTCGCAAAAATTCCGCTGATTTAAACCCCGCCACCCACGGTCAGCGAAAAACCCCGCTCCTGCTTATCCCGTCAAAAAGGCCGGGAAACCCTCTCAACCTGGGCCTTCTTTGACCAAGCCCCGTTTTCCCCCCAGCGATGTAAATTCCCGCCTTTCCCGTAAAGCTTTAAGTAGAGGCAAAACCCTTAGGGGGTTTAACCACCCCCAACATGTCTAGTAAATGCAGCAATTTGCATGATTTAAATGGGGGAAAACACTTTTCCAAAAAGGCCCGGGACCGAGGGGGGGGCCCCCAAAACCACTGTCACCCCCTTTTTTCCCGCCTCCTCCCCTCCGCCACCCCCAAAGCGTTCCTCACTCCCCAATGTCTCCGAGTAATGATCGGATCAGCCTCCGCTTCACCCCCCCACCTTTCCCCCCCATCCCACCAGCACCACAGAAAAACCCACCCTCCCCCTTTTCTTTTCCCCGCCATTTTGAGGACCTGACGCCGTTCCCAGGGGCCAGTCTAGCAGCAGCCTTCGGGTCCCTTTTTTGGGGGAGCGGAAGAAAAAATTTTAAACCCAAACATCCCAAAAAAAAGCCTGAATGTGGGCATTCCCCGGCCCTTTTGGGCCCTTTGGGGAAATTTTTCCCTTTTCGTCTGGTGGAACAAAAGGGTTTCCGCCACGTCATGGCCCTTGCCTGCCCCCAATACCAGATCCGGGGCGGGAAAATTTCTTTCCCAAAAAAAAGCCGCCCCTGCCCGGGGCCAGCCAGGGGTTTCTTTAAAAATTTCCCAAGCGGTTGTTGCTTCTGTGTCCGGAAAAGTCCATTTTGACCACTGCCCAAGGTCTTTTTAAGCAGGGCCAAAGGGCCCCTTTTTCTCTGACAGCCCCCCAAATTTTTGGGTGAGCGGGGTGGATGTCCCTGGGGGTGACGGTGGGCTCTCAGGCTCGGGCACGCCTTCAAAACCGCAGGGATGGGGGCAGGTTTTTTTCCCCCAAGGTCCTTTTGGGGGGTCAGGCCCAGGAAACCAGGCCGTGTTGAAATTAATCTTCTTGGGGGCCCGTCCACACCCCCAGGCGGGGCCCTGTGGACGGTCCCCCAAAAAGGGGACCGAGCGCTGGCTGGGTGCCAAAAACCTTGTGCCGGGCAAGGTGGTGGCGAAAAGGGGCCCGAAATCTGCGGGCCCGCCCTTAAGATCGGTAGGCTGGAGCACATTCCCTTCCCCAATTCCCCTGAACCTTTTTAAAAAAAAAAAAGCCCCCGGGTTTTTTCCCCGGGGGGGTTTTTTTCCCCCCCCCCCGCCCCCGGCCCGGTTGGTTTCACCCCCCTCCCCCAAAATTTTTTTGGGGGGGGCACGCTGGAATTCCCCCCCCCCCCGGGGGTTTTTTGGGGGGGGTTTTCCCCAAAAAACCCCCAAAAAGCAGGGGGCGGACCTCGGGGGGGGGAAAAGGGGGGAGGGGAAAAGGGCCCCCCCCTTTTTTGGGGGAAAAAAATGGGAAAAACCCCCGGCCCAAAAAAAACCCCCCGGGGGGGGGGGGGAAAAAAAAAAACCCCTTTTAAAAAAAAACCCCCTTTTAAATTTTCCCGGGAAAAAAAGGGGGGGGCCCTTTTTTTTTGGGGTTTTTTTAAAAAAAAGGGGGGAAAACCGGGGCAAAGGGGGGGGGGGGGGTTTTTCCCCCCCGGGCCGGGGGGGGGGAAAAGGGGGGTTTTAAAAAGGGGGGGGGGAAAAGGGGGGGTTTTTTGGGGGGGGGAAAAAAAAAAAACCCCCCCCCCCGGGGGGGGGGTTTTTTTTTTTAAAATTCCCCGGAAAAATTTTTTTAAAAAAAAAATTTTGGGGGCCCCCCCCCCCCCAAAAAAACCCCCTTTTCCCCAAAAACCCCCCAAAAAGAAACCCCAAAAAAATTGGGTTTAAAAAGGGGGGGTTTTTTTTTTTCCCCCAAAAAAAGGGGGCCCCCCCCCAAAGGGGGAAAAAAAATTTCCCAAAAGGGGAAAAAGGGGGGGGCCCCGGGAACGGGGGAAACCCCCCCTTTTTTAAAAAAACCCCCAAAAAAAAGGGGAACCCCAAAACCCCAAAAAACCTTTTTTTGGGGGGGCCCCCCCTTTTTTTTTTTTAAATTTTTCCCCAAAAGGGGGCCCCCCAAAGGGGGGCCGGCCCCGCCCAAAAAAGGGGGCCCCCCCAAACCCGCGGGGTTTTTTCCCCCCCAATTTAAAATTAAAAAGGGCCCGGAAAAAAAAAGGGGTTTTTTTTTGGGGCCGGGCCCGATTAATTTTGGGGGGGCCCCCCCCCCCAAAAAAGGGGGGTTTTTAAAATTTTTTTAAAAAAATTTTAAAAATTTTTTTTTTTTCCCCCCTTTTTTTTTGGGTTTTTTTAAAATTAAAAGGGGTTTTGGGGCCCCAAAAAACCCAAAAAAATTTTCCCCTTTTTTGGGTTTTTTTTTTTTTTTTTTGGGGGAAAAAATTTTTTTTTTTGTTTTCCCCCAAAAAATTTTTTTTGGGGGTTTTTTTTTTTTTGGGTTTCCAAAAAAAATTTTTTTTTAAAAAAAAATTTTTTTTGGGGGCCCCCCCCTTTTTTTTTTTTTTCCCCCCCCCAAATTTTTTTTTTTGGGGGAAAATTTTTTTTTTTTTTGGGTTTTTTTGGAAAAAAATTTTTTTGGGTTTTTTTTTTTTTTCCCCTTTTTAAAATTTTTGGGGGGCAATTTTTTTTTTTAAAAAAAAAAAAAAATGTTTTAAAGGGGTTTTTTTTCCCCCTTTTTTTTTTTAAAAAAAAAAAATTTTTTTTTTTTGGGGGGGGAAAAAAAAAAAAAAGGGGGTTTTTGGGGTTTTTTCCCCTTTTTTTTCCCCCTTTTTTATTTTTTAAATTTTTTTAAATTTTTGGGGAAAAAAAAAACCGGGGAAAAAAAAAGGGGGAAAAAAAATTTTTTCCCCCAAAAATTTAAAAAAATTTTTTTTTTGGCTTTTTTTTGCTTTTAAATTTTTTTTTTTTTTGGGGGGGGGGTTTTTAAAAAAATTTTTTAAAAAAAAAAATTTTTTTTTAAAAAATTTTTTTTTTTCCCTTTTTTTTTTTTTTTTTTTTGGGGGGTTTTTTGGTTTTAAAAAAAAAAATTTTTTATAAAAAATTTTTTTTTAAAAAATTTTTTTTGGGCCCCTTTTTTTTTGGGGGGGGGTTTTTTTTTTTTAAAAAACCCTTTTTTTTAAAACAAATTTTTTCCCCTTTTTTTTTTTTTAAAAGGGTTTTTTAAATTTCCAAAAAACCAAAAGGGAGGGTTTTTTTTTTCCTTTTTTTTTCCCTTTTTTTTCCCTTTTAAAAAAAATTTTTTCAACCCTTTTTTTCCCCTTTTTTTTAAAAAAACCAAAAAAAAAAGGGGGGGGGGGGGGGGGAAAAAAAAAAAAAATTGGGGGAAAAAAAAAAAAATTTTTTAAAAAAACCCTTTAAAAAACCCAAAAAACAAATTTAAAAAAAAAAAGGAAAAAAAGGGGGGTTTTTTTTAAAAAAAAAAAAAATTTAAAAAAAAAAAAAAAATTTTTTTTTTTTAAAAAAACCCAAAAAAAGGGGGGGGAAAAAATTAAAAAATTTTTTTCCCCGGGGGGAAAAAAAAAAAAAAAAATTTTTTTTAAAAAAAAAAAAAGGGGGGAAAAAAACCCGGGGAAAAAGGGGGAAAAAGGGTTTTTTTTGGGGGGGGGGAATCAAAAGGGGGCCCCCCCAAAAGGGGGGGAAAACCCCCCCAAAGGGATTTTAAAATTTTTTTCCCCATTTTTTTTTTTGGGGGAAAAATTTTTTTTTAAAAAAAATTGGGGCCCGGGGAAAAAAAATTTTTTTGGGGGTTTTTTGGGGGGTTTCAAAAGGGGGGGGGGGG
>JAODAL010019438.1:0-50000 GCA_025379985.1 Phyllomedusa bahiana | reverse complement strand
GTGTCATTATCCCTGTCCGCTGGCTCATGGTTCACCCAGAGTTTTAGTATCCCTATCCGCTGGATCATGATTCGCCCAGAGTGTCAGCATCCCTGTCCGCTGGTTCATGGTTCGCCCAGAGTGTCAGTATGCCTGTCCGCTGGCTCATGGTTCGCCCAGAGTGTCAGAATCCCTGTCCGCTGGCTCATGGTTCGCCCAGAGCGTTAGCACCCGTACCCGCTGGCTCATCTTTCGCCCAGAGCATCAGCACCCGTGCCCGCTGGCTCATGGTTCGCCCAGAGCATCAGCACCCGTGCCCGCTGGCTCATGGTTCGCCCAGAGCGTCTGCACCCGTGCCCGCTGGCTCATCTTTCGCCCAGAGCATCTGCACCCGTGCCCGCTATCTCATTGTTCACCCAGAGCGTCTGCACTAGTGTTGAGCGATTACGTTGGCCATCGACATCGGTCGATGGACGGTAGTCAACCATCATCGACAAGATATTCGATGGTCGATGATAGATTATGACCGATGACCATTAAAGTCTATGGGAGAGCAACAACACCTTCATTCTTACACCAAAACAGGGCTGTATAAGCTGGAATTAACATCCACAACAGTCAAATGGATACGTGCTACATCATAGGCAACACACTTAGGTTATAAAAGCCACAGAAAAAAAATCACAGACCATTCGCTATCCCTGTCTTGCACCAAAGCATGAGCCTTAAACCTGCATGACCCACAAATTAAAAAGTGCCAGAAGGCAGTATGATTTGAACCATCATTTTACTTGAACTGGACATTGAATATCCCTGTCCTGGAACACAGCATGAGCCCCAAACCTGCATGACCCCAGATTAAAAAGTGCCGGAAAAAAGGAGTCTTTCAACCACCATTTTAGTTTCACTGGACATTGACTATACCTGTCCTGGGCCACAGCATGAGCCCCAAACCTGCATGACCCCAGATTAAAAAGTGCCGGAAAAAGGAGTCTTTCAACTACCATTTTAGATGAACTGGACATTAACTATACCTGTCCTGGACCGCAGTATGACCAAACAACCTGTCTGACCCTCAAATTAAAAAGTGTCGGGAAAAGGAGTCTTTGAACCACCATTTTAGTTAAACTGGACATTGACTATACCTGTCTTGGACCGCAGAATGACCATTAAACCTGTCTGACCCCCAAATTAAAAAGTGCCGGGAAAAGGAGTCTTTGAACCACCATTTTAGTTTCACTGGACATTGACTATCCCTGTCCTGGGCCACAGCATAAGCCCCAAACCTGCATGACCCCCAGATTAAAAAGTGCCTGAAAAGGAGTCTTTCAACCACCATTTTAGTTGAACTGGACATTGACTATACCTGTTCTGTACCACAGTATGACCATTAAACCTGTCTGACCCACAGATTAAAAAGTGCAAGAAAAAGGAGTCTTTCAACCACCATTTTAGTTGAACTGGACATTAACTATACCTGTCCTGGACCGCAGTATGACCATTAAACCTGTCTGACCTATAAAATTAAAAAGTGACGGGAAAAGGAGTCTTTGAACCACCATTTTAGTTGAACTGGACATTGACTATACCTGTCCTGGACCGCAGTATGACCATTAAACCTGTCTGACCCCCAAATTAAAAAGTGCCGGGGAAAGGAGTCTTTGAACCACCATTTTAGTTCACTGGACATTGACTATACCTGTCCATGGGCCACAGCATGAGCCCCAAACCTGCATGACCCCCACATTTAAAAAGTGCCGGAAAAAGGAGTCTTTCAACCAACATTTTAGTTTCACTGGACATATACTGTCCCTGTCCTGGGTAGCGCTTGCCCCTCCGTATGAGTGCGGACCAATTGAGCTTCACTTGGAATACGGTGGGTTAAAGCTCCTGTTCCACGCAGGTGCCCTTTTTCTTGGGCATTCTTTTTCTCATTTTATCAACGTGCTGGAGGAAATTGTCTCTGTACTTTGTTCTCTGCCCCTGCTCCATACTCCCATGTCCTCTGAATAACCTACATCTGGTCAAGTTTTCCTGTACCTCTTCTTGTACAATTCAGGGGATTTTTTTTTTACCAGCTTTTTTGGAAAAATGAAAAGTTTTTTTTAATTTAGAAAAAAATTTTTAAATGGGGCCCACTGTTTTTTTTTTTTTTAGATTAAAGGGTTTCCAACGGGATATAATTTTTAAAAAAAGATCTTGAAAAAAAGTTTTTGATTATGTGCCCCATAAAGTGTAAAAATTTCCCCTTTTTAAAGCCCCTAAGGGGGCCCCACTCTTTCAATTTAGAAAAATGTTGAGAAACAAAAAATTATTTTTAATAACCCAGTAGTAAGTGAAATTCAAAGCAAAATGCCCCCAAAATTTAAATTTCCCCAACCATTTTTGAAATTGGGGAAAAAAATGTGAAAAAAAATTTTTTTTGGAGTATAACGTATGTCCAAGAAAATGCCCCCTTAAAAAAAGCCCCGGGGGCCCTTTGGACTTTTAAATAAAAAAAAATTTCTTTTCAACATTTTTTTTAAAAGGCCGTAGTATGCTGATTAAAAAATGCCCCCAAAAAATTAAAACTCCCCCCTTGACCCTTTGGATATTTGAAAAAAAATTCATTTTTCCTTTTTTTTTTTTATAAAGGAATGAAAATAGGTTTTTCAAAACTCCCCAAAAAATTAAAAATACCCCCACGGTTAAAATTGTGGGGGAGAAATACTTAAAGACGTTCCCCGGACAATTATTTTATTAAAAATGCCCCAAAAAAAATTAAAAATTATTTCTGCCCTTTTAAAAAGGAAAAAATCCCTTAAAAAAAATTTTCGTTCCAAAGGACCTAATTTAAACTGATTTTTAAACGAACGACCAAAAACTTGAAATGCGAAAAATCTTTAAAAGATAAAGTGAGTAAATTTTGGAATTGTGTTGTCAGAAAATTGCGTTTTTTTCTTTTCCTAAGAAACCGGGCAAAAGTTTTTTGGGGAAAAAAAAAAATACGAAGAAATTATCTTTTTAAAAAAAAATTTTCAGAACCTTTCTTTTGAAAGGAATGTGAATAGCCCGGCAATAATCTGACCTGGGCAATTGGGCCAAAAAAACATCAGAGATCTATGCCTTTTTCCTTGATAAAAAGTCAAACGATCCACATTATCTGTGGAAAAGCCCGATGGGTTTGTCTGTAATGACTCCCCCAGCGTTGAGGTCCGCTCAGATATGACGCTGGCTGCTGGGCGGACAAACCTCTATGGGCGGGGCGACCCAGCGGGGAAATTTCCCATTTGGATCCCCAAAAGCTATTGGGCCCCGGAACACATACAAAAACTTTTGGGTTTTGAGAGAGATAGTAGTGCACCATGATCTTAAGCGGGGTCCCCTGTGTGTTGGATGTTGCCGCATTGATTTTGTGAGGTGGTAAAGAAAGTTTTCCAAAGGCACCCATTAGGCTTCTCCACCTTGCCTGCTGCTGCGGGCCCTACGGCTACTTGGAAACCTACTGTGTCCCGTGCTGATGTTGTTCCACCGTGCATTTGGGAGGAAGCAGACGCAAAAATTGTCTCATTGATCAATCAGAAAAGGTCTCTTTTCCCTGATTTTTACTCCTTTTTGGGTGGGGAAGGAAAGTGCTGGTTTTGTTTTTTTCCCGGGGCCCAGGAGGGGGGCCCCCCCCATAACTGTTGTTATTTTGTGGCCTTAATGGAGGATCATTTGGAGGAAATGGAGCTCCAAGCCTTGTGAAAAGATGACCCCTTTTTTTTTCCAACCCTCGGGAAGGGCACTACAAACTATCTTCCATCTTCCTCCCCCCCCCCCAAATTTTCGCGCCAACTCTTTCCAAGGCGGGGAGTGGGTAACGTGGGTGCTAGGAAAAACCCTTCCTCCTCCCCGCCCCCACCCCCCCCACCAGCTTAAACACAGCCCGCTTGCCTGAGATGATGACCCCTGAGAGCTGATGCCCCTTTTGCACTAGCCGGGACCCCAAAACCACGCCTAATAAGCCGATGAAATTTGAAACTGGGGGCCTTTTGGGGTTTTGAGGAAAAAAAAAGGCCCTGTCGCATCTGTGCCTCCCCTCCCCGTCGCTGGCGGACCTGTTGTTTCGAGTGCCCAACGATCGTTCCAAAACTAAGATCCCAATGCCATGCTGAAAAGGCATTGCCCCGCATGACCTTTTTGGGGCTTTTTTCAAAACGGGCAAGGATGGTGCAGAGCTTTTTCACCTCCCACCCCTTCGGGGGCTCAACACCCGGGGCCCGCACGCTGTTTGTAAAGCATGTGCACTCTACTGAATGGCATTGCTGCCCCACAACGCTGGGATGTGGGGGGAATTCCGCTGTTCCCATCAACAATGAAAACGGTTGACGGGGGCCGAGCTGAGCTGCAACCAGCCGGCGGGACGAAGAGGGTGCAAAACGGCGGAAGTGCAAACTTAATTTCGAGCCTTCCTCAGCACAGTCCAGCCCCGGGTAGCCTTAGAAATTTGGACGAAAGGGTTAAATGTGCCAGGAAAGGGGGAGTGCTCCAGCCTCCGATCTTAGGGCGGCCAGCGATTTCGCCCTTTATCGCACACCCCTTTGCCGGGCACAAGTTTTTGGGGCACCCACCCAGCGTCGGTTTTTGGGGAGAGCCGTCCACAGCTCCTGACCTGTGTGTGGACGGTCCCAAGACAGATTAATTTCAACCGGCCGGGGTTTCTCTGGGAATGATGCCACCAGAGGCCCTTGGGGGGAAAGAACCTCCCAACCAAAACCCTGCGGTTTTGAAGAGGGCGGGGCCCCGAGAGCCATTGTACCCCCAGAGACTTTTCACCCAGCTCCCCCAGACTGCAAGAGAAAAGCGGCCTTGGCCGTGCTTACATCCAGGGGTTTCGTGGTCTGGATTTTCCGGCAAGATCAGACAACGCGCTTAAAATTTTTTTGTGACACGGGGTGGCCGGGGAAAGGGGACGGTTTTTTCTGGAAAGAAAGCCTCCCGGCATCGGGGTATTGGGGGAGCAAGGCCATGAGGGGGGAAACCCCCATCTGTGTCAACCAGAAGAAAGGCAACTTTTCCCAAAGGCCCAAAAACCTGGCAATGCCGACATTCGGGTTTTTGGTTTTGGATGGTTTGGGTAAAGGTTTCTTCCTCCCAAACGGAAACAAAGGCTGGTGCTAGATGGCCCTGTAGGCGGCGGGCATCAAACTGGCGGGGGGAAGGGGTTGGAGGGGTCCTGGGGGTGGGGGGTACTCGGGGACGGGGGGAAGCTGAAGGGGCCTGATCCCTGATATGGCTCTGAGAAAAAGGGAGCTAGGAAGCCTTGATGGGGGCGGGGAGGGGGCGAGACAGAGGGGGACATGGGTGTGACAGGGTTGGGGGCCCCGGCGGGTCTGCCTTTTTTGGGCCAAGGTCCTCCTTTTCAACTCATTTTTCGTGCGTGACAACTGTTGGTTGGTTAACCACCTAAGGTTTTGCCTTATTTATGCGTTTAGGCAAAGGCGGCTTTATAACGCGGGGTGAATAAAGGGGCCTCAAAGAAGGCCCAGGCTGAAGGTCCTGGACCTTTTTCGGCTAAGCGAGGAGGGGGTTTTTTCCTGACCTGGCTGGTGGGAATAAATACGGACTTCGCGACCGCCTCCCCCTTTTTGAGGCGGGAAAGGTACGAAACTACCCCATCGTCTTCCCCCTCGTCCAGTGAAGCTCGCAAGCAAATTTTGTGAAAAGCCACGTTTTTATCCCAAAGTGTCATCTCTCACAAACAGGTGACTTGTGTCCTGACATTTGCATCCAGGGAGCTGCGGGGACAAGCAAAAGGGACTGCAAGGCGTTGCCGACCCCCCGGGGTTTTTGCCCATTGACCCCTTCCTTCTCCCCTTGATGGGATCAAACTGGGGGCAGAGCTGAGAAAAACATCCCTTTGGCCCTTTACTTTTAAAATGCCTTCGACCCCAACCATTTTTCATCAAAGAGGTCTTCAGAAAATGGATTATCCCCATGGTGGGTACAAAAGTTGACATTTGGGCCTTTTATTTGGACGGGTGCTGTGAGACATTTTTGGCCGTACGGAGGCCCGGGGGGTAAGACCCCCTGGATGCAGGTTGCATTTAAACCCCGAAGGACAGATTGGCAAAGCTTTTCTTTTACGAGATTCACGGGCCCCCGACCCCGCGTGACGCCCTGACTTCCTGCAATTTTCCCCCCGTGGTTTTTGTTGTCGCCGCAGGAAAGGGGCACCTTCTCTCGTACCCCTACCCCTGTCCACCCCCCCCCTTTTTTCGCTTTTCCCACCTGAATTTGCTCCTGTTCAGAAATAACAAATTAGAAGGATGGGGAAAGATTTTGGAAAGTCGGCAAAATCACAGCTATTCTCAAAACCCTCAAAACAAAAAAAAAGCTGGATTCAAAAATTTTAAATGCAAAGAGAATACAACAAAGCTTGACTGAAAAAAAGTGAAAAAAACACCTTCTGAAATGTAAAGGATATTAAAAGGTATTTTTTGGCACCTTTAATTTCCCTGTGGTGACTACAAAATTGCTGTATTCAAATTTTAAGCAAAGTGATCATCAAAAAGCTGCCTGGCCAAAATGAAAAAAAACACGTATCTGTAATGTATTTGATAAAAAAAGGTATTTTTTGGCACCTATTTAAAACCTTTTGGGAAAACCCCCAATTTTCGGATCAAATTTAACTCAAGGGGGCTCACAAAAATCTGGATGGGCAAAAGTGCAAAAAACCGTATCTTTATTTTTTCGGAAAATAAAAGGTTTTTTTTGGCACCCATCAAATTTACCCGTGGTGACTACAAAAATTGCTTTTTTTAAATTTAACTGCAAAGTAGATCTATCAACAAAGCGCCCGCCAAAATGAAAAAACAGTTCGAAATTATTTGATAATAAAAGGTATTTTTTTCACCCTTTTAATTTACCGGGTGACTACAAAATTCTGTATTCACATTTAAGTGCAAAGGGGCCCCAATGAACAAAGCTTGGGGGGCAAAAAAGGGAAAAAACACGTATCTTTAATGTATTCGGATAATAAAAGGGATTTGGACCCAATTTTCCCTTTTACAAAAAAATTGCTGATTCAATTTAATGCAAGGGGGCTAATAACAAAGCGATGGGCCCAAATTTAAAAAAACACTACGAAAGTATTTCGGGTAAAAAAAGGTTTTTTGGCACCTTTCAAAAACCTGGGTTCTAAAAATTTTGTTTTCCTTTAAGTCAAGGTGCCCAATAACCAAAATTAGGGGAAAAGTAAAAAAAGTTTGAATTATTCTAATAAAAAATTTTTTGGGACTTAACCGTTCTCAAAATTGCTGTTCCCAATTTCTCGGTCCTTATCAAGTGGAAAAGGGCCTTTTAAAAAACACCTATCTAAAAAAAATTGATTAAAAGTGGGGGTTTTTCATAACAAAGAACCCCGAAAATAAAAAAATTGTGACCTTAAAAGCAGGCGCCCATATAGGAAAAATTCAAAAAAAACTGTTTTTAAAAACTTTCAAATGAATTTCCACAATTTTTGGGAACTTAAAACCCCGATTCTTCAAACTTTCGTTTGTGCGGGCCCCCCCCCCCCGCTCCCAAACCGTTTTAAGCAAATTTTCCAAAATTCTCTAAAACCTAAACATAAAACTTCCAAATTTTTCAATTTGTCTTGTAACAAATATCCAATCCATGAAAAAGGAAGCCTGTTTTTTGGGTTGGGTCGGTTCCTGAGGCAAAACCCGAGGAAGTGACCCGGCCACCGCGTGATGTTAAAAGCCTGGGGCGGTTAAGGGTCTGGTTTTTCCCCCCCAAAACCCCCGCAAAGCGGGAGGCTTGTGCTAATGGCACCCAAGGGGCATCCCCCGACGGGACTTTCCTTGCCCCGGGTGGCCGAGGTTTGACGGTGGTAAAAAAAATCCCGAAAGAGGCTCGTGCAGGGGGGCAAAGGTCGGACAGGGGAAAGGGGGAACGGGGCAAAAAAGACACGAAGAAAATGACAAATCAAGCCCTTCAAAGGGACAGGGAAATGATTTGGGAAAAGGGTTTGGGGAAGGGAGGGGGGTTAAAAATAGGACGTGAACCAAAAGGGGCTTCCTTTTAAAATGCGAACAAAACTGCCCCCTGGGGGTATTGCACAAAGCAAGGGCACAGCAGGGAAATGGGCTGGGTTGGGCCCCCGTTGGAAGGGGCCGGGGGGTGTCCGCCAAAAAAAAAGGGGGGAGGGAACATGTGTCAGTCCCCCCAAAACCCTCCCCAAATTCTTCGCGGAACCTTTCAGAGGTCCCCTTTCCTTGGCCCATGATTTCCCGGCCAAAATCCCCCGTAACCAAAAATGCCTCCCCCCCTTCCTTTCGGCAAGATTCCCAAATGAAAAATTGGTGGGAGTCGTACATTGGGGAGTAAAACATGAGAACGATTAGGAACGGTTTGCAGGGGGACTAAAAAAGGGGTTTTGGGTGCACAAAAGTAAAGGAGGGATCCAGATTTGTAGTCACAGATTTTGCCAAAGATTTAAAGGGACCTAAAAAGGGTCCACCTTTTTCTTGGAAATTTTGGGCGCACTACCGGGAACAACCATTACCCTTTTCCAGGGCAAACATTAGGGGCCCCCTTTTTTTTCAGCCTAACCTTTCATGCGGGGAGAGGCCCTGAAGCAAAATGCATCTTTTTGCCTTGACAGTATACGCGAAAACGTCCAAAAGGAACATCGGTGACAAAGCGAATTACCACAAAAAAAAAAGGGAATTTTCTGGCAGAACGCTCCAGGAATTATGAAACCCCAAGTTTTAAAGCTGCCCAAACATTGTGTCGGGCACAAAGGGCGGGGTGGACCCGCTTGATTACCCTTTTACCCCAGGATTGCGGGGGGAAGGAAAAGGCCAGTTTGCTTGTAATTCGAGAAGGGCCTGCCAAAACGAACAAACGAACGAAAGGTTGTGGAAGCAGAAAAAGGGAAAACACGGAAAGGAGTTCCCGTGGACAAAGGAAGAAGGGAGGGGAGAAGGGCCATTTTAAAAATCGGCAATGACCACCCTGCCGGTATTTCCCCCGAGGGGAAGCAGTCCCCGGGATTGATCCATGGCAATGTGGCCCAAAGGATGTTTTGCGGGCGGGTGTGAACCCCGGTTTTGGGGCAGGGGACTTTTCGACCCAGGGCCCCCTTTTATGAAACCTTCGGGGTTTTGGGTAGATCCCCGGCCACCAGTAAAAAAAAGGGAAATTTTAGGGAAACCCCCTTTAAAACCCCGGTGTCCGGAATTTGAGAACAATTCCCCCGTTAGAAAATTTTCGAAGGGAGGGCACATTGCCTTTACCCGGGTGCGCTTAGTTTGGGGGGGGGAAAATCAACTTCTGGGGGGAAATTTTGAGGCGGCCTCCCCCCACTTTCTAGGGGAAGGATTGGGGCTTTTTACTTCTTCTAGCGGCAAAAGTGGGTCAAAATTGAATCGGGAAAAAAAAGTGACCACCTGCCTTGACGCAGGTTTAGCCACTGCACTGTTTGGAGGTAAAGGAGGTTCTTGTGATCAGTGAAGATGTTTGCGGGATGCCGAGCACCCTCCAGGACGTGACGCCATTCCTCCAAGGCAAGCTTAATGGTCAGTAATTCCCGATCCTTGATGGTGTAATTTCTTTCAGCGGGCGAAAAGGTTTTAGAGAAAAACCCGTGGGTCCGAATCATGCCCTTTGGACCCTTCTGGGTGAGGACCGCTCCAGCACCCACAGAGGAGGCGTCAACTTCCAAGAAGAATGGGCACTCAGTATACGGACAGGAAAGAACAGGTGCAGCAGAAAAGGTGGCATTTAATTTGGAGAAGGCCTCTTCGGCGGTTGGCGGCCATAGTCGGGGATTGGCATGCTTCCTAGTTAGGGCCACAATTGGGGTGACCACTGTTGAGAAGTGAGGGATGAACTGCTTGTAGTAGTTTGCATACCCCAAGAAGCGTTATATGGCCCGAAGACCGACAGGTCGAGGCCACTGTAGGACGGCGGACAGCTTGGCAGGTTCTATCTGTAGCCCCTTGTCGGAGATAATGTATCTGAGAAACGGGAGACTGGTCTGGTGGAAAATGCATTTTTCTAGTTTGGCGTAGAGATAATTGTTGCACAGACGCCTCAGAACCTGATGCACGTGGGACTGGTAGGACTCCAGATCGGATGAGAAAATCAGAATGTCGTCCAGGTAAACCACTATACACTAATACAGGAGATCTATGAAAATATCGTTAACGAATTCCTGGAAAACCGTGGGGGCGTTGCACAGGCCGAAGGGCATCACCAGATATTCGAAGTGCCCATCCCCAGTGTTAAAGGCCGTTTTCCACTCGTCCCCCTCTCTGATCCGAATGAGGTTGTAGGCACCCCGCAAATCCAACTTGGAAAAGATTCTGTCCTCTTGGAGATGGTCAAAGAGTTCATTAATAAACGGTAAGGCATACCGGTTTTTAATGGTGATTTTGTTCAGTCCACGGTAATCGATGCACGGGTAGTGACCCGTCCTTATTTTCCACAAAGAAAAAACAGCGGCTGCAGGAGAGATGGACTTGCGAATGAAGCCCTTAAGAAGATTTTCTTGAATATAAGTTGACATAGCCTGGGTCTCGGGTACAGAGAGAGGGTAGACCCTAACCCAGGGAGGACAAGTCCCAGGCAATAGATCAATGCGACAATCATAGGCACGGTGAGGTGGGAGAGTTTCTGCTTGCTTCTCCGAGAAAATATCCTGAAAGTCCTGGTACTTTGCCGGCAGACCCGGAAGAGCTTTGGGAGATAGCTGTGGAGGAGTGGGGCGCACCGGGCAAGGTGCCACTAAGCAGCGAGACTGGCAGTCGTGACCCCAATGCAGAACTTCACCCTGTTCCAGTCAAGCATACGGGCGTGTTGTTGCAGCCACAGAAGATCCAGGATAAAATCTGATGAAGATCGGGATAGCACGAAGAATGCAATCCTCTCTTTATGCAGAGCCCCCACTTGTAGAGACACCGGTTCCTTCCGAAAGAGGATAGAACCACTCAGCAGTTCGCCGCTGACAGACGATATGACCAGGGGCTGGTCTAAGCGGACCACCGGTAGGCGAAACTTAGTCACCAGGGTTGCATCAATCAAATTCCTGGCTGATCCTGAGTCCAGGAATGCGGCCACTTGGAACGAAATTCCGGAATGGGTAGTGATCTGAACCGGCCAGGTGACATGAGGAGAGGTATTACTCACACCTAGGGACGCCTCTCCCACGAAGCCTAGGTGTGCACATTTCACGGACGTTGCTGGCGAAGTGGACAGCCCCTGCGGAAATGTTCAGGGCTACCGCGGTAGAGACCGAGGTTCTGCTTACGTTGTCGTGACAGCTCTTGTGGAGATAGTTGGGCTCTGTCCACCTGCATGGCTTCTTCGGTGTCCGGCTGCGAAGGAGGCCGTAGGAACACCGGTGATAGTCGAGGCAGATGGCGTGATCGGCCTGGCTCACATTCCTGACGAAGCTCCTCCCGTCTCTCAGAGAAGCGTAAGTCGATGCGAGTGGCCAGATGGATCAGCTCACTCAAGGAAGACAGTGGGTCCCTGGTGGAAAGGGCATCTTTATCGTGGCTGGGAGACCCTTCTTGAATGTGGCACACAGGGCGGCATTGTTCCAGGCTAGTTCCGAGGCCAGAGTGCGGAATTGCACAGCATAGTCCCCTACCGAGGCGTTCCCTTGCTGCAGGTTCACAAAGCGGTCTCGGCTGAGGTTGCACGGGCGAGTTCCTCGAAAACACTTCGGAATTCCTGTAGGAAGGTACCAAAATCAGCCGTAACAGGGTCGTCAATGTCCCAAAGTGGGGTTGCCCAGGCCAGAGCTTTTCCTGTGAGCAGACTGACCACGAAAGCCACCTTAGACCTTTCTGATGGAAACTGACCGGCCATCAGTTCCACATGGAGGGAGCATTTGGTGATGAAACCCCTGCAGTCTTTAGGGTCCCCATCAAATTTCGTCGGCATGGATAGCCGGAGCTTGGGGCCGGCGGACATAACTGGAGCTGCTGCCACGGGGGCAGCCACAGCCGGCTGTTGCTGGTGAGAAGCGAGAAGTTGCTGCATCATAGTCGTGAGCTGGTTAAGCTTCTGCTCCTGTTGCGCGATTTGCTTGGATTGTTGGACCACGATGGTGGTGAGATCAGAGACGCTGGGCAGAGGCACCTTGGTGGGATCCATGGCAGAATCGAACGGTTAGGATCGGCTTACCCGGAGGCAAACCGAGGAAGTGGATCCTCTGGACCACCGCAAGCAATGGTATAAACCACGCCAGGGAGCGGAGCCTTAGTAGGTCCGGTTTTCACCAGAGCCCGCCGCAAAGTGGGATGGACTTGCCGTGGCGGATTGCTACCAGGTTGCTACCCCTGTTGTGACTTGCTTGCGGAGGCGGCCAAGTTGTGGCGTGGTACAAACTCATAAAGCAGGCTCGTAGTTGGGGACAGGCGGAAGGTCAGGACAGGCAGCAAAGGTTCGTGGTCGAGGGACGGAGGCAGAAGATACGGTACACGGAAGAACACGAGACACAATGGGACCGCTTCCTCTCAAGGCACAGGGCACTATCGATTCGGCAATGGGATGAGGAAGGGGCAGGACTTAAATAGGATCAGCGCCCGGTGAAACCAATCACCGGTGCGCATGCCTACTAGGGGGCGAGCATATGTCCGGCAGCAGTAGGAGCGTGCGCCCAGAGCAGAGCAGAAGCGTGGCGAGGCAAGTGGACCGCACTGTGACACTGGACCTGGTTTTGTGTTCACAGATTGATGTACTTATTGGTAAGTATTGTAATGTGACACGCATTTTTTATCCTCATCCAGGGATGATGAAAGTAACTTTTTTTTTTTTTGGATATGGGATAGTAAGTCACTATCACAAGATGTGTCCCGAAATCTGTTGGGAATGTAATAATGTAATATATCAATGTCACAAAATCAGTTTATGACTACGCAAACCCACTGCCAAATCTTGAGATTCTGCTAATAACCTCAAGGTGGTCATGAGAGTAAAGAATGTCATCTCCTATTTTTTTTCCTTGGGCCTAGAGTGGTTTCCACTGCTACCCATATTATACCCATTTAGCTACAGTACGGATGTAGCAGAGCTTAACTTGACCATTTTATCACAGATTTTTCTGTTATCTTCTCTCTCTATACAAAGACCATTGAAAAAATTTAGATAATATTCTGTCCATGATATCATAGATCATTATCTGTAAAGTTTACTTTTGCTACCTCTGTATATAATTTTAGTTTAGAGTGAGCTAGCTGGGGCAATGGTTTGGGGAGTTTGTGTTTTTGTGTGGGTGATTTGGTGGGATAAGGATTATAATAAAAAACAAAGATAAGTGTTTTTTTTAGCTTATAAAAAACAAAAATTCAGTTGTTATATAAAACAATTTTTTATTCTTTTAATTAATTTCTGTTTTGATTTATATCAATGTCAAAGGTTAAACAAAAAAAAATAAAGATCAATACAAAAATATATGACGTATTTAAAATGTTTTAGTTGCCGTCACATAAGCATATTATGAACAACATTGTGTTACAGTCACAAAGATTCACGCCTCATGCCATATCCCCCGTGGTTGGAGTGAGCTCTGGCCGCGGGTGATTAACTCTTCATTATCGTGACCTATCATGGTCGCGATAATGAAGCTGCAGGCAGGAGGAGTGAGTTCCTCCCGACTGTGATCGTAGCAGTAATGGTGCAATCCACCATTACTGGTCCACTCAAATGGCATGACCCCATGGCACGGGTTTTCGGCCGGTTATTCAGACGGTTTGCGGTTTTGCAGACTGTCTAAAAAACTGGCCGAAAATGAGTACAATGGGGCTCTATGGAAAACCCATGCAGCAGTCCCCATTGCACGTGTTTTCCGCCCAGTGGCTTTTCCGCTTGTGGGCCGCCGGAAGAACATTGTACTTGTACATTCTTCCATCCAGTTTTCAGACAGAATATGTGCAAGTGAATGTGAAGGGGGAGGGCTTTTCTCCGCTCATCGCGGAGAAAAGCCGTCCCCCCCGCTGCCGTGGGGACGGCCGCAAAACAGGACAAATTCTGGTCGGATAAACCGACCGGTATTTGTCGCTTGCCTTGAGGACGCACCATTAATTAACCGCACGTTGAACGCCATAAAAAAAAAAAAAAAAACAGTCAAAGAATTACAATTTTTGTTCAGCCCGCAGCACATAAAATGGAATAAAAAGCAATCAAAACCTCATATAAACAGCAAAGTGGTGCCAGTTAAAACGTCAGTTCATCCCACCAAAGGAAAAAAAAAGTTACACAGCACTGTATATGGAGAAATAAAAAAGTTATGACTATCAGAAGACAGCGATGCATAAATATTGTTTCATATAATAAAAACACTTAAACAAAAAAAAGTGTTTCCACATAAAAAACTATATAAATTGGGTATTGTAGTAATCATCTCGACCCAGGGATTAAAACTAACTGGTCATGGATACTATGGTGAGCACTGTGGAAAATAAAAAACACTACTAGAGTTGCAGTATTTTCTTCACCCTGCCTTCCAAAAAACGGATTTAAAAGCGATCAAAAAGCCTCATCCCCCCAAAAAATGATGGCAATAAAAACATCAACTCATACCACAAAAAACAAGCTGCTATACAGCTCTATACACAGAAAAATAAAATAAAGTTATGGCTCTCAGACTATGGCGATGCAAAAATGTGTTTTCCTTTTTGAATAAAATTGTTTTTATTTTGTAAAAGCTGTAAAACATAAAAAATATACAAATTGGGTATCGCTGTAATCATATCGACCTGCTGAGTAGCATGTCACTTATACATATAGTGAATTCTATAAAAAATAAAATTAAAAAACACTACAAGGATTGCTGTATTTTGTTCAAAATGCCTCACAAAAACCTTAATAAAAAGGGATCCAAGTGTCTTATGTACCCCATAATGGTACCAATAAAAACACCAACTCATCCCACAAAAAACAAGTCCATAATCATCTCTGCACACAGCAAAATAAAAAAGTTATGGCTGTCAGACTATGATGACATAAAGATGCAATTTTTTATAAACACATTTCTATTGTGTAAAATAAAAAAAAAACATAAAAACTGTAAATTGATCCTGTCATTTATCCTGTACAGTGAACATTGTAAAAATTAAGCCCAAAAACAATCGCAGAATTGTATTTTTTTCCACCCATTTTCATGGCCCAATGCTAAAAAAAACTACAGAACACCTGTGCACCCAAAATGCACAATATACCCCAAGATGAGATTCATGAGGGGTGTTGAATCCAAAATGGGGCGACTTCTGGAAGGTGTCACCTGTTCCGGTACTTTGGGGACTTTGCAAATACGACATGGCACCCACCAAAATCTGCGTTGCAAAAGCCAAATAGCGCTTCCCCCTTGTACGACCTGTCATGCGCCCAAACAGCAGTTTACACCCACACGTGTATTTCCAAATTTGAAGAAATTGCGTAACACAATTTGGGATGCTTTTTTTCGGGGAATCCATGAAAAAATTTAAACATTTTCAGAAAAATTTGGGAGATTTTGGAAAAACAAAAATTTTTATTTTTTTTTTTTTTTTTTTTTTGGGCCCCATATACTCGAGTAAAAGTCGACCCAAGTAAAAGCCGAGGCACCTACTTTTGCCAAAAAAAAACGGGAAAAGCTTATTTGACTCGAGTATAACCCTAGGGTGGAAAAACCGAAAGGGGCTACGGTAAAATCTTAAAAAAAAAAATTTAGATACCAAAAAAAATTTACATAGGCAGTTTAATGCCCCCCATGGGCAGATATAGGGGGGTTTAGGCAGTTTAAGGGTCCCCAAAAGCAAAAAATTTGGGCCCGGGGTTTAATGCCCCCCATGGGCCCAGGTATAGGCGGGTTATAGGCAGATTAATGTCCCCCAAGGCAGGTATAGGCTGGAAATAGGCATTTAATTTTCCTCCATGGGCCCGGGTTTAAATAGGCATTTTTAATGCCCCCCATAGGCGGGTTTAAAAGGGCTGGTAAAAAACGCAGCAAAATTTTCCCCCATAGGCAGGCTTTACTGGCTATAGGAAAGATATGGGTCCCTTTGGGCGGGTTTTTGGGCGGGTAATTGCCCCCATAGGCAGGTTATAGGCAGGTATGGTTGTTTTATTCCCCCCGGGCGGGGTATGGGGGTTCCCCCCTAGCGGGGCAAACAGGCGGGAAAAGGGCAGGGTATACGCAGGTATGGGTTTCCCCCTAGGCGGGCCCAAAAAGGCAGGTATAGGCGGGGTATACCCCGGGCCCCCCCCCCCCCCCCCCCCCTGGGGGCAGGCTAAAAGGCAGGTATGGCGGGTATGGCCCCCCTAGGCGGGCTATGGGCCGGGGAAACAGGCCCCCTTTTGGGCAGGGTATAGGCAGGTTTTAGGCCCCCTTGGGCCCGGGCCCAAAGGCAGGTATAGGCCCCCTGGGGAAAAGGCTATAGGCAGGGTATAAAGGCGGGGAAGGGGTTCGGGGTTTTAAAAAAAAAAAAAAAACCTTACTTGCCTCCCCCCGGGCGCTCTTTTCATCTCAGAAGGCGGGAATGTCATCAGGCCCGCGCCCCGTGGGGCATGATGACACCGCTGCCTGTCCCGGGGAAACCCCCGTACACCGCGATTTTGCGGCCCCCCGGAGCCCCACGGCGGAGCGGGGGAGCACCGCTCTCTGCTCCGCAGTCCCTTTTCCCTTCACTTGTTTTACGCTCCGGAAAAGCGCATAAAAGGGTGAAGAGATACCCGTTAGCGCCGGGGCCCCACCGCAGTGCTCAGTGCTGTCAGCGGTACTGGGCCCTTTTTAGTTATACGCCCCTTTGGGGAAAGGTTCGCATATAACAAAACCCGTCCCTTTTTTTTTTGGGGGGGGCCAAAAAAAAACCGGGGCCTCGAGTAAAACCCGAGGTGGGTTTTTTTTTTTTTTTTTTCAGGCCTAACACTAAAAAAATTGTGAAACACCTTTTGGGGTCGAATTTACCCCACTACCCCCATGGATAAATTCCTTAAGGGGTGTATTTTTTCTAATATAGGGTCTTTTTGGGGGTGTTTTTTTAAAGGTTTTAGCAGTTTAGGGTACCCCGAAAAACCCCTGGAAGGGTTTTCCCTAAAAAAAAATCGTAATGAAAATAAAAACCCCCAGACCCCAGTGGGTTTGCTCCTCCAAATTCTGGGTTGTGGTTGAGCCAAAAAGCGCACCTTTGGGCCAAAATATGGGATGTACTGAAAACAGCAGAAAATTTTGGGAATTGTTTGAGTTGCATTTACCTGGGAAAATCTTCCATGTTCCCGAGAAAGAAAGGATAAATATTGAAAAACTGCAAAAAAAAGGGAAATTTTTTAATTTTTTACCCTACTATCTTTTAAAAATTTTTGTGAAAATACCTAAAGGGGTAAAAAAAACTTCATAAAAATTTTTTTTTTGAAATTTCTAAATTTTTTAGATGGGTCTTTTTTTTTGGGGGTCTAACATATAGGCCCACAAAGCCACGTCAAGGGCTGAACTGGTCCCCCAAAAAAAACTATTTTGCCCAATTTTCTTGAAATGTGAGAAAAAAACTACTAAAATTTTAAGCCCCCTTTTAAAAAGGTAAAAAAATAAAAAATAAAAAAGTTTCCAACCCCACCCGAGGAAAAAATGGTATATGCAGCTATAAACTTTTTTTGGAGTGGAATACCTTTTTGTCTTACAGAAATTGTTGAACTTTGAAAATTGCTAATTTTTCCAAATTTTCAAAACATTTTGATATTTTTTCACAAATAAACCCAAAGGGTTGTTTTGGAAAAAATTTCTTTTAAGTTTAAAAAAACAATGTGGGCATGAGAAAAAAATTTTTGAATCACGGATTGTTAAAAAAATGTTAAAAAAATTATTTTCACATCAAGTGGACAGTCAGATTTTAAAAAAGGGGCTTTTGCCCGGAATCCCAACTGGCTCCCGGGATAAGGGGGTTTAAGACACAATAAATTCTGAGCAAAACATTCAAAAAACCATCCAAAAACTGCACCAAGAAACATCCGGCGGTTAGGATAAAGGTAGGTAAGGATAAAGGTCTCTGACAATAGGTAGGTATAACAATACCTTCAGAATGTAGGTCAAGGCCCTCTAGTAAGTATTAGATCCAATATAGGGAATTTAATTATATCGTCCCCCATTGGGGAGCAAATTTTAAGGTTTTCCCTTTGCAGATAGGCATAAAGTTACAATTAAAAGTCCCTCATTAGATATATAGGCTTTCCCCCAGTAAATAGGGAAATTGTAAGCAGGCTAAAGTGTGTTTTTTTTAAACTCTTTTTATTGCAATATTTTGGGGAAAGTGGGGGTGCCCCAAAAATTTTTCCGTTTAGGCATGTGGAATTTTTTTCTTTTTTACTTGTTTACCATATAGAAAAATTTATGTTATATTTTAATAGACTGGAGTTTTAAGACTTGGGCAATAAAAATAATGTCTAACTTTTAGATAATTTTTTTGCTAATTTTTACTCTTTTAATTTTTTCCCTTTTAGTCCCCCCTAGGGTACTTGCAACAAGGGGGTTTTAAAATTTCTTGTCCCAATTTTTCTGCAGTAAAAAAACATTTTCAGAAAAGTAAACAATAATGACTTCGAAGGGGTAAATAATTTTTCATCCCTGGTCCCTTTTAAAATTAAAGGGCCCCGGCTGTCATGAAATTAACCCCCCTTTAGTTAAACAAAAACCCCAAAATTTTGAAAAGGATTTTTTTAAAAAAGAAAAGGGAAAAAAGGGGCCTGGAAAAATCAAAAAAAAATTGAAAAATCCCCCTTTTTTAAACATGGGGTTAGTTGGAATTTTTGGGGGAAAAAAGGGGAGTTTGGTTCCCTTTCCCCCCCCCCAAAGGGAATTTTAAAACGGGGGTTAAAGGTTTGGAAAAATCCAAGTTGGGGAAGAAAAAAATTTTTCCAATTTTGCCCAAATTGGGTATTTTTTTGGAAAAAGGGGGGTTGAGCCCCAATTTAAAAATTTTTTGGGAAAGGCCAATATAATTATTTTTTTTAAAATTAAAAAATTATATTTTTTTAATTTTGGGAATATAATTTAAAAATAAAAAGTTTAAATAAATTTAAAAAAATTCAAAAAATATTTTTATATAAACTCAAAAGGGGAAAGAATTTAAACCAAGCAATTAAAAGTTGGTTTCCTTAAAATAAAGGGGGGAAAAAAAAAAAAAAAAAGAAAAAAAAATTTTTAAAAAAAAAATAAAATTTTTCCCTTAAAAAAGCCAATTCCCGGTGCTGTCCCCAAAGTTAATTTCGTGGGGGTTTTTTTAAAAAAAAATTAAGTTTTATTTGTTTTTTTTTTCACATTTTTTTTCAAAATTTTTTATTACAGCAAAAGCCAGCACAGCACAGGTTTTGGCTGGGACCCGTGGATCTCCAAGCAGGATTTCTATGTTCCCAGGGGGTTAGTTCTGGAGGGTTTTTCGGACGTATTTACTCCGAAATACATAATCAACCAGCCCAAAATAAAAGAACAAGTAGCTTAGAAAGGCACCCCAAAGGGAAATCCGGATGTATTTATACGTATTTATGACTAAATTTCGTCCCTATTTTTTGACCGAAAATACGTCCGGGTTTTTCCCCTTTGTAGAATTTTTAAGCACTTGTTCCTTTTTTAGGCTTTAGGTTTTGGGGATGTATTTATGGATGTAAAAACCCAAAAAGCCCTGGGAACATAGAAATTGTTCTTGGAGGGCCCCCCAGGTCCCAGCAACACCTGTTTTTGTGCTGCCTTTTGTTTTTAAAATACTGAAATTTCATTAAAAAATTTAAAGCAGCCCAAATTCACCTAAAATTGTTGTTTTGCAAAAAAGCTTTAAAAAAACATTGGCAACACATCAGTGGCCCTTTTTTGTGTTTAAAATTTTTAATTTTCACGGATTTTGGGAATACATTTTATAGTGGAGAATTTTTTCGTAGAATAAAATATATTGGCATTAATGTTTTTGGGTAAAATTTACTAATACTTAATTTTTATTTTTAGAGCACTTGGAAATGTCTGTTTTAAAAGTACTTTATTTAAAAGACCAATCCCTTTAATTATTTACTAGGAAGGCTCTGTTTCCCCCGGATTCTTTGAGGAGAAATTGTGGAACGCAAATCCGTCCGGAAATACATTGCAAATGTGTCACAAAGGTGGCGCGTATTTGATCGAAAAAACATTCCTAATAAATAAGGGGAATTTTTCCGACCGAAATACGTGCCACACTTTGTGAACGTTTTGCAATGTATTTCAGATGGATTTGCACCGCAATTCTCCCCCCAAAAAATTGGGGAACAGAGCATTACACCACTACAAAAATTAAATGGGTTTGGGCATTTAAAAGAAATACTTAATAAACAGACATTCCAATGCTCTAAAAAAATGAAATCAATGTATTAGTAAATTTTATCCCAAAAAAATTAATGCCAAAAAAAAAATTTTTATATTATCTTTTTTTTAAAAAAATAAATTTCTCCACTTTATAAAAATGTATTCCAACGTCCGTGAAAATTACACTAATTAACATCAAAAAGGGCCCCTGATAAATTGTCCAGATGTTTTCTTAAAAATTTTTCATAACAACCAGTGTTTAGCGATAATTATCAAAAAGTTGAAATCGGCACAGTTTTTATGGGGATCGGGGTTTTTTAGTCAGGGGGATAATTTAGGTTAAAATCGTGCATCATCTTTAAGATCGGGCCATTTTTCGGCGCTTCCTGGCATTTTGGCGGCCAGCAAATCAGATTACAGAATAGAGCAGGTGTATGTGTGTGCGATGTCATGACTCGAGATGTGTATGGTGCGATTGGCTGAAAAATCACATGACCTCTATTTAAACATAGAACAGCGTTTCCTGTTCAGCCTCATGTTCTCACAGCGCCCTCAGATCAGAAGGACGTGCTATCTGCTTGTGTCCAAACAGCTCAGCGAAATATTCCTATTTCTTCACAGAGAACCTCTACTATTAGCTGTGATCCTTACAATTTAGTTAGATTAGAGATTGGAAGATTTTATAATAGTTTGGTAGAATTTAAAGGAGCATCTACTTGCTGAAAGTCACGGGTGGGAGCCGAGGGGGGCCCCGCGTGCGAACACATACAAGCTCTATAAAGAAAACTGGATAAAAGTTCACCAAGACTAGTGTAGATCATTGCAATAGCTTTATTATTAACATTTCTATGGAAATATTTCCTGGATATTGGGCACCCTGAAATTAGAAGTATGTCACACGCTAAAATGGGCCGTATTTCGGCCGTACTACGCACCGAAGTGCTCAAATTACGGCCTAAAACGGGCCCATTCACTTACGGTAATTCACAGTTCTCATAAGAACTATGGATTACGTCTCCTCCTGCTCCCGCCCGGCGAGACCTGGCCGTGCGGGGAAATTATTGACATGTGAATTACAAGCGGCGAATACGCGTCCCTGGCAAATCAAGTCTGTGGGCCGGCGAAGTGCCCGACCCCCTGCCTCAGTTCCCCCGCTCCCGCCCCGCCTCCCGGTCACACGGCGTAATTGTGCGGGGCGTAATTACTCCTGCAAATACACCTTGTGTAACTAGCCCATAGAAAACACATCTTTTCTAGTAACTGCAGTCATCTTTTGTTAGGTTTAAAACTCCACTTTTATTATCAGTATACATTTCAGATTAGGGGTGGGGGGGGGGGGTGGGTTTTTTTTTTTTTTCATTTTTAAATTTTGCCCATTCCACCTTTGTTGATATAATCCACCTTGCACTTAAATTAGAATCTAGCAAGTCAGCACAGGTTTGATAGTGCAAAAAACCATATGTAATATCCGAATAAAATTTCTGATACGTGTTATTTTTACTTTGGAGCACTAACAGCTTTTGTTCATGAGCACTCTTGCACTTAAATGTGAATACAGCAATTTGTAGTCACCCACAGTGAATTGATAGTGTGCCAAAAATACCTTTTATTATCCTAATACAATTTCAGAAACGCTGTTTTTTTCACTTTGGCAGCACTTACAGCATTGTTCATTGAGGAACGCTTGCACTTAAATGTGAATACTGCAATTTTTTATCACCACAGGTGAATTGATTAGGTGCCAAAATACCTTTTATTATCCGAATACATTACAATACGTGTTTTTTTGACGTTTGTCACACTAAGCTTTGTATCATTGAGGCACCTTGCACTTAAATGTAATGCAGCAATTTTGTAGTCACCACAGGTGAATTGAATGTGCCCAACCAATACTTTTTATTATCCGAAAGCATAACAGATACGGTATTTTTTTTACTTTGCATCACAACAGCATTGTTCATTGTATGGCATCTTGCCTTAAATGTGAATGCAGCAATTTTTGTAGTCACCACAGGTAGAATTGAAAGGTGTCCAAAAATACCCTTTTATTAACTGATACATTACAGATACGTGTTTTTTGCACTTTTGCCCAGTCCAAATTGGTTGATAGAGCCACCTTGCAGGTTAAATTTGAATCCACAATTGTGTAGTTACCACAGGTGAATTGATAGTGCCAAAAAATACATTTTATTATCCGAAACAATGACAGATACGTTGTTTTTTGACTTTGCACACTACAGCTTTGTTCATTGAGGCACCTTCAACTTAAATATGAATGCAGCAATTTTTTAGTCACCACAGGTAATTGAAAGGTGCCAAAAATACCTTGTATAATCCGAATAAATTTCCAGATACGGTTTTTTGACTTTGGCGCACTACAGCTTTGTTCATTGAGGCACCTTGCAGCTAAAATGTGAATACTGCAATTTGGTAGATCACCACAGAGAATGTGAAAGGTGCCAAAAATACCTTTTATTATCCGAATAACATTACAGATACGTGTTTTTTTGACTTTGCGCACACATCATGTTCATTGAGGCACCTGCACTTGAAATGTGAATACAGCAATTTTGTAGACACCACAGTAAATTGAAAGGTGCCAAAAATACGCTTTTATAATCCGAATACATTTCAGATACGTGTTTTTTCCTTTGGCGGCAGGCCAGCTTTGTTGATAGATCTACTTTGCAGATTATATTTGAACCCAGCAATTTTGTTTTGATTTGAGGGAATTTGAGAATACTGTGATTTGCCTCTTTTAAATAAGAGACTTTCCAAACTCTTCCATACCTTCTCAAATTTGTATATTACTGAACATGAGCGAAATTCAGGTGGGAAAGCAGCAAAGAGATGGGTGTAGGACATGGAGGTAGAGGTACGAGAGAAGGTGCTCCAACCAGTTCTAGGCGACAACACCATGCCAGCGGATCATCAGTTGCAGGACCGTCAGGCCTGTTCAACGCTGGGTCCAGTTAGGGACGGGTGGGGGGGGGGGTGGGGGCCGCTGTGAATCTCAGTAACGAAACATGCCGTCGCCAATCTGAGTCTTTCAGTGTTTAATGCAACTGCATCCAGCAGTCCTTTACCTCCTCGTCCTCCCAGTCCACGCCACAAATGTCCGTCATCATCATCACCAGCATCCTGTCCAACATAAGCAGCCCAAAGTCAACACGTTTACCCACTACGTGAATAATCCATTTTTCTGAGACCTCTTTGATGACAAATGCGGATGGGGTCAGAAGGCATGTTAACAAGATCAAGAGGCCAAAGAGGATGATTTTCTCTGCTCTGACGCCAGTTACTGATGCCAATCAGAGGGAGGAGAAGAAAGCCGGTCAATCGGCAAAATCCCCGCGGTCGGCAACGCCTTGCAGTCCCCTCTTGCTTGAGCCCGCACTCTGTATGCAGAATTGTCCAGGACGACGAAGTCACCTGTGTGATGAGATGAAGACACATTGCGGATCCAACCGGTGGGTCTTTTCAGCAGGCAAAAAATAATTTGCTGCGGCGATCACTGGACAGGAAGAAGACGATGGGTAGTGTCAGTACGGGTTCCGCCTCAAAAGGGAGAGGGCGGTCCGCAAGAGTCCCTGATTATGAATTCCACAGTCCCACGGTCAGCGCAAACCCCGCTCCCCGCTATCGCCGACAAAAATGTCCAGGACCTCTCGAAGCCTGGGGCCTTCTTGACCAAGCCTCTGATTCACCCAGCAATGTCATATGCCACCATTGCCGCGTAAACGCATAAGTAGAGGCAAGAACCTTATGATGGTTAACCACCACCAACATGTCTAGTCACATGCAGCGCATGCATGAGTTGAAATGGAGGCAAGTCACTTGTCCAAAAAAGCCAGACCGACGCAGGGCCTCAAACACTGTCGACACCTCTGTCTCTGCCTCCTCCTCCTCAGCCATCCCCACCAAGCGTATCTCAGCTGCCCATGTCTCTCAGGTCATTATCAGGGATCAGCCTCCGCTTCAGCCTCCCACCGTCGCCCGAGTACCACCAGCACCACAGAGACCCATCCTACCCCTTCTCCTACCGCCAGATAGACGAACTGACACGCCGTACAGCGGCCAGACTAGCAAGCCAGCCTTCTGTCTTCCAGGTTTGGGAAGCAGGAAAAACCACTTAAAACCCAAACCACCCCAAAGCCAAAAGCCTGAGATGTCGCATTGCCAGGCTTTGGCCTTGGAAATGTTGTGCCCTTTCCCGTTCTGGTGGACCCAACAGATGGGTTCCGCCACGGTCATGGCCCTTGCCTGCCCCCAATACCAGAAGACGATCAGGCATTTTATTTGCCAGAAAACCGTCCCTGCCCTGGCCATCCACGTGTCCATCAAAATTACAAGCGCGTTGTCTGCATCTGGTGGTGGCCGGAAAAGTCCATCTGACCACCGACACATGGACTAGAAAGCACAGGCCAAGCCCGCTATATCTCTGTGAAAGCTCACTGGGTGAGCTGGGGATGTCCCCCTGGGGTAACGGTGGCTCTCAGGCTCGGCGCACGCTCTTCAAAACCGCAGGGATGGTTGCGAAGGGTACTTTTCCCCAAGGCCTCTGTGGCATCACGTTGCCCAGAGAAAACCAGCCGTGTTGAAATTAATCTGTCCTGGAGACCGTTCAACAGGCTCAGGAGCTGTGGACGCTCACCGCAACGAGACCGAGCGCTGGCTGGTGCCAAGAACCTTGTGACAGGCACGGTGTGTTGCGATAACGGGCCGAAATCTGCTGCCGCACCTTAAGATACGGTATGCTGGATCACATCCCTTGCCTGGCACATGTCATGAACCTACGTCCAGAAATTTCTAAAGAGCTACCCCTGTCTGGACAGCCTGCTGAGAAGGCTCGAAGTCTAAGTCGCACCTTCCCCGTTCGCACCTGCTTTGTCCCGCCTGGCTGCGTTGCAACCTCAAGCTCGTCCTCCCCATCAACACGTCTCATGTTGACGTGCAACAGGCGGTAAATTCCACCCTCCACATGCTCCAGCGATTGTGGCAGCAGCGCAATGCCATTACGCAGTACGAAGTGGCACATGGCGTGACAGGCAGCGTTGCGGACCTCGGGGTGTTGAGCCACCGAGAGTGGAGGCAGGTGAAAGAGCTCTGCACCATCCTTGCCTGTTTTGAACAACACACCAAAATGGTCAGTGCAGACAATGCCCTTGTCAGCATGAGCATTGTGGTGATCTTAGTTCTGGAACGATCGTTGGACACTCTGAAACATCAGGTCCCGCCAGCGATGGAGGAGGAGACGGACACAGATGTGGACACGGAACCTTTCTCTCCGTCAAATCCACAAGACCCGACAGTTTCACAATTTTTATGGGTTTCTTCATTAGGCAGTGGTTCGGGTCCAGAGCTAGTGCAAGGTGGCGCATCACCCTTCAGGGTGCATCACCCTCAGCAAGTCAGGGCTGTGTTGAAGCTGTGCTGGAGGCAGCGGAGGAGGAGGAGGAGGAGGAGGGAGGTATTCCTAGACACCGATGTTTACCGACGTCCATGCCTTGGAAAGAGGTTGGCGCAAAATTTGAGGAGGAGGAGGAGGAAGATGAGGAAGATCAGTTTGCTGGTACCCCTCGACCCAGAGGCTCGGGAAATCAAGGCTCCATCTCTCACATGAGTGCTTGGATGCTCCATTTCCTCCAACATAATCCTCGCTTTAAGGCCATCAAAATGAACAACAGTTACTGGGTGGCCACCCTCCTGGATCCCCGGTACAAAACAAAACTCAGCACTTTCCTTCTACACACCCAAATAGAGAGAAAAATGCAGAAATGGAGACCTTGCTGATTGAGCAACTGGAGACATCTGTTGCGTCTGCTTCACGTTCCCCAAATGTCACGGTGGAACAACATCAGCGACGTGACAGCAGTCGAGTGCCAAGTAGGCGTAGCAGGCAAGGTGGCAGAAGCCTAATGGGTGACCTCTGGCAATCTTTGTTTACCACCTCACCCAACGCATGCAATGCAGGGCACACATCCAACACACAGAGATCAGCTTAAGATTATGGTGCACGACTATCTGCGTCTCAACACCGATGTTTTTGTATGTGTTCCGGACCCAAGAAACTTCTGGGTATTCAAAATGGACGAATGGCCCGAGCTGGCTCGCACCCATAGAGGTGTTGTCCTGCCCAGCAGCCAGCGTCATATCTGAGCGGACCTTCAGCACAGCTCCGCGCCATCGGTATCCAGGACACCGCTCTCTCTTGGTTCTCTTCCTACCTCTCTGACCGCTCCTTCAGTGTCTCATTTTCCGGTTCTAGCTCCTCTCCTCTCCCTCTTGCTGTCGGGGTTCCTCAGGGATCCGTTCTTGATCCTCTCCTCTTTTCACTCTACACAGCCCCCTTTGGACAAACCATCAGCAGATTTGGCTTCCAGTACCATCTCTACGCTGATGACACTCAACTATACACTTCCTCCCCAGACATCACTCCTCCCCTTTGCTACAAAACACCAGTGACTGTCTGTCCGCTGTCTCTGAAATAAAGTCCTCTTCTATCTCCAACTAAACCTCACTAAAACTGAACTTCTAGTCATCCCACCATCTACAAAACCGACCTCACCCTGCTATTTCTCTCTCAGTGTGTGGTACCCACCATAACTCCTAGGCAGCAGGCCCGCTGTCTGGGGGTTATACTAGACTCTGATCTGACCTTCACCCCCTATATCAAATCCTTGCCCCTCTTGTCACCTGCACCTCAAGAACATCTCCAGAATCCGTCCATTTTTTCACTGTGGAAACAACTCAAACTCTCATTGTTGCTCTTATTTATTCTCGTCTTGACTACTGTAACTCCCTACTTGTTGGTCTTCCTCTCTGTAAACTCTCCCCTCTCCAATCTGTCCCTGAATGCAGCAGCCAGGCTTTTACTTTTTTTCTTTCCAGCCGCTATACTGAGCGTCTACCCTGGATTCAGTCTCTGCACTGGCCCATCCTATTCAGTACAGAATATCAACATAAACTCATCACTCTCACACATCAAGGCTCATCACAGTGCTGCACCCCCATACATCTCCTCCCTTATCTCTGTCCAACCACGCCTACCCCGCTCTCTCCGCTCTGCTACTGATCAAAGACTACACACCTCACTCATTCCGATCCTCCCATGCCCGTCTCCAAGATTTTTCCACGTATTGCAGCAGTTCTCTGGAACATGTTCCGTCCCATGTGATCAGGCACACTCACAACCCACACAGATTTTTAAGTGACGCACTGGAAAACTACATTCTTCTAGACAAGCCTATCAAAATCCCTAATTGTCAACCCCCCCAAATTCTGTCACAGATTCGTCACTTCCCCCCTGCCTTTTACATTAGGCACCACACAGGCACTTTATCTGTATATAGATGTAATGTTGGGTGGGATGGGCAGGTTCATGCCACATGTTATGTATACTACCCCCATATTTTATGTAACATGGCTGGTCCATTGTAAACCAGAGCACTTGTCACCCTTTGTTCACCCATACACCCTAATAGATTGTAAGTCTTGCAGCAGGGCCCTCACACCTTGTGTCTCATTTTGTCAGTAGCTTTTTTTATAATGTAATATCTTGGTTTGTCCTGGTGCTTATTCCCTCTATAATTGTTAAAGTGCGGCAGGAATATTTTGGCGCAATATAAAAAAGATTATTAATATTATTATCTATTATTATATTACAGCTGAGGAGTCATTACAGACAAACGCATCTGGCTTTCACAGATAAGTGTGGATCGTATTGACTTTCATTAAGAATGAATCAGCATGGACTCTGATGATGTTGTGGCCCCAATTGCCGATGTCACCGATTAGTTGCTGGTCCTACTTCACAATCCCTCTTCAAACAGAATGGTCCCTCTTGAAAAATGTTTTTTTTAAAATGATCATTTCTCTACTGCAATTTTATAATTCTCTTTTCTTAACAGTTTATTTTGCTGGTTTTGCTGTGAGGAGACTGTAAAAGACAAATCAAAGTTTCATGACAACAACCGTATTCCAATTACTCCACTTTTAGTGTTGAGCGAATTACGTTGGCTATCGACAGTCGGGCGATAGTCCATAGTCGGGCCACCACGAATAAGGCTTTTCGAGTAGTGAAACCATCGATTATGAGCGATGACCGTTAAAAGTCTATGGGAGAGCAACAACACCTTCATTCTACAAACCCAAACAGGGCTGGAGAAGCTGGAATTAACATCCACGAACAGTCAAATGGATCCGGTGCTACATCTAGGCAACACACTTAGGTTATAAAGAGCCACTGAAAAAAAAACACACACCATTCACTATCCCTGTCCTATGTACCACAGCATGACCTTAAACCTGCAAGACCCACAAATTAAGAAGTGCCCAGAAGGCAGTATGATTTGAAAACCATCATCTTACCTTGAACTTGGGAAACCCCCATTGAAATATCCCTGTCCCTGGAAGCAGCATGGAGCCCCAACCTGCCATGACCCCCAGATTTACAAAAGTGCTGGAAAAAGAGTCTTTCAACCACCATTTTGAGTTTCACTGGACATTGACTATTACCTGTCCTGGGCCACAGCATGAGCCCCAAACCGCTGCATGACCCCGCACATTTAAAAAAGTGCCGGAAAAAAAGACGAGTCTTTCGAACCACCATTTTAGCTTTCACTGGACATTGACTATACCTGTCCTGGGCCACAGCATGAGCCCCAAACCTGCATAACCCCCCAGATTAAAAATGTCCCGTAAAAAGGAGTCTTCCAACCACCATTTTAGTTTTCCCTGGACATTGACTATACATGTCCTGGGCCACAGCATGAGCCCCAAACCTGCATAACCCGCCAGATTTTTAAAAAGTGCCGGAAAAAAGGGAGTCTTTCCACCACCATTTTAGTTTCACTGGGCATATGACTATACCTGTCCTGGGCCACAGCATGAGCCCCAAACCTGCAATAACCCCGCAGATTTAAAAAGTGCCTGTAAAAGGAGTCTTTCCAACCACCATTTTTAGTTGAACTGTACATGACTATACCTGTCCTGGGCCACAATGGCATGACCCAGTCCGAGTACAGATGGGTGCGGTGAAGCCCGGTGTAGGCCTAGGCGACCGTCATCTCTTAACAACAGCAGGTTAAAATGCCCCTGATGACCGCAGCAAACGAAAACTGTCGTGCTGAAGCAGAGTGCGGTAAGCGGAAGTGTGAGAACTCCAGGCCTTCCTCATTAGCACCAGTCAATTACCTGGGTACGCTTGCCCCCCTCCGTATGAGTTGGAACCAATAGATCTTCACGTGGAAATACTGGTGGTTAACGCTCCTGTTACAACCAGGTGCCCTTTATCTTGGCATTCTTTTTCTCAATTTTACCTCACGTGCTGGAAAATGGTCCTCTGTACTTTGTTCTCTGTCCGAGCTCCATACTCCAAGTCCTCTGATAACCTACAATCTGGTCAAGTTTTCTCCTGTACCTTCCTTGTTACAATTCAGAGGAATTTTTTTTACCGAGCTCTTTGTACATGCAAGTTTTTTAGTACTTTAATTCTAGAAAACACAATTTTTAATAAATCGAATGGAATCCCACCAGTCTTTGTTTCTAGTCTTTTAATTGTATTAATGGGTTGTCACAATAAAGGGATGTGATAGCTAATTTAAAGACCCTTGCAAAAACAAGGTCATTTAGCCAATATGTGGTCCATTAACAGTGTCCTTCCAATTCCTGTTTCTGACAGCACCAATCACCCCTTGAGGCCACTCCTTGACCATTGTGAAGAACAAATAGGACCTGTATAATAAGCTGCATGTCACAGCAAAATGCCTCCAAAAATTCAAAAAGCATGACCTTTGAAACACAATTTGACAATTGTGAAGAACAATGTCCTGTTAGAAACAAAATTTTTTTAGAATAGACCTGTATGTAATAGCTGCATGTAACAGCAAAATGCCCCGCAAAACTTCAAAAACATGACACATGAGCCACTTTTGACTAATGTAAGAAACAAATGGTCATTTTAGTAAACAACATTTTTTAGTAAGGGAACCTGTAGTATTGCTGCATTTCAAAAGCATCATGACCCAAAAAATTTATAACAAATGACTTCTCGAGCACTGTTAAAAATTTGAAGGAGTTAAATGCCACTAAGTAAGCACAATTCTGGTTCCAAAGGACCATAATTATTGCTGTATTCTCTCAGCAACATGACCACCAAAAAATTATAAATATGACTTCTCATCCACTGTTAAAAATATGTGAGGCAGACATGACCCCAAACCATTGACAATGTGAAAAATTCTAAAGATGAAGTGAGTAAATGGAATATGGGATTTTTGTCATGGAAACCTTGGGTGTCTTTTAGTCTCCTCACAGCAAGAACCTAGCAAAACAGAACTGTTGGGAATTTGAGAAATAAAATTGCATTAAGAAATAACATCATTTTAAAAATAAGTTTTTCAAGAGGACCATTTCCTGTTTTGAGAGGGAATGTGAAGTAGACTCAGCAACTAATCAGGTAGACCTCCTGGGCAATTGGTGGGCCTCACAACAACCATCAGAGATCCATGCCTGATTCGTCTTGATGAAAGTCGAAACGATCCTCATTATCTGTGTGGAAAAGTCCGAGATGCGTTTGTCTGTAAATGACCTCCTCAGGCTGTGCTGAAGGACCGCTCAAAATGGACGCTGGCTGCTTGGGCAGGACAACACCTCTATGGCTGGCGAGCCAGCTTCGTGCACATTCTTCCATTTTGGATTCCCAGAAGTCTATTGGGTCCGGAACACATACAAAACATCGGTGTTTGAGACGCAGATAGTCGTGCACCATGATCTTAAAGCTGTCTCGGGTGTTGTATCTGTCCTGCATTGCATGCGTTGGTGAGGGTGTTAATAAAGTTTGCCAAGGTCACCTATTATGCTTCTGCCAACCTGCCTGCGGCTGCCCAGTAGCTGCTGCCGCTACGGCTACTTGGCACTCTACTGCTGTCCGTCGCTGGCTTGTTTCCAACCGTGACATTTGAGAACGTGAAGCAGATGCCAGACAGGTGTTTCAGGTTGATCAATACAAGGAGTCTCCAGTTCCAGCATTTTACTCTCTAATTTGGTGGTGAAGGAAGGTGCTGAGCTTTTGTTTTGTACCGTTATCCAGGAGGGTGGCCCACCCAGTAACTGTTTTTCATTGAGGTCCTTAATGCGAGGATTCATGTTGGAGGAAATGGAGCATCCAAGCACTCATGGTGAGAGATCGGAGCCTTGAGATCACCAATCCTCTGGTTGAGGGCACTATCAAACTACACTTCCTCATCTGCCTCAAATTCACAGCCAACCTCTTTTTCCAAACAGTGGACGCCGGTGTCTAGAATACCTCCTCCTCCTCCTCCTCCTCCTCCGCTTCCATCCTCCGGCACAACCAGATACTGCAGCTTCAACACAGCCCTGACTTTCCTCAGATGATTCACACCCTTTGGTTGGTGAGAAAAAAAGCTGAGGTGCCGTCCTGCACTAGCTCTAGACCCTGAACCCCTGCCTAATGAAGACCGATAAAATGAGAACCTGTCGGGCCTTGTGGATTTGACGGAGAGAAGGCTCCGTGTCCGCATCTGTGTCCGTCTCCTCCCTCCGTCGCTGGCGGGAACATGATGGTTTCAGAGTGTCCAACGATCGTGTCCAGAACTAAGATCACACAATGCTCCATGCTGCCAAGCAAACGTCCGAATGACCCATTTTGGTGGGCTTCTTCAAAACTGGCAAGGATGGTGCAGAGCTCTTTCACCTGCCTCCACTCCGTGTGGCTCAACAACCCCGAGGTCCGGCGACCGTCTGCATGTAATGCCATGTGTCACTTCGTAGCCTGAGTAATGGCATTGCGCTGCTCCAACAAACCGCTGGAGCATGTGGAGGGTGGAATATCCAGCGTGTTGCCACATCAACCATGAGACAGTCTGACGGGGAGGGGCCGTGATCTGACGCTGCAACGCAGCCAGCCGGGAAGAAGCAAGGTGCGAACGGCGGAAGTGCGAACTCAGACCTCGAGCCATCTAGTCAGCAGGCAGTCCAGACCCGGTAGCTCTTTAGAAATTTCTGGACGACAAGGTTCATGACATGTGCCAGGCAGGGATTGCTCCAGCCTACCGATCTTAAGGCGCAGCAGATTTCGCCATTATCGCACAGCCACCTAGCCTTGGCACAAAGGTTCTTGTCACCCAGCCGAGCGCCCGGTCTCGTTGCGGAGAGCCGTCCACAGCTCCTGACCTGAGTGTGTGGAAAAAAAAATGGTCTCCAAGGCAGATTAATTCAACACTGCCTGATGGTCCTCTGGGACGTATGCCACAGAGGACCCCATGGGGGGAAAGAGCCCTGCAACCATCCCTTGTGGATTTTGAAGAGCGTGCCGCCGAGGCCATAGAGCCACTCCGTCACCGCCAGAGGACACCACCCATCTCACCCATGAGCTGTCACAGTAGATATAGCGCCTGTGGCCGGTGGCTTACTAGTCCATGTTTCTGGTGGTGAGATGGACTTTTCCGACACAGATGCAGACAACTGCGCTTGAAATTTTTTAGATGAACACCACGTGGCTGGCCAGGGCAGGAACGGCTTTTCATGCAAAGGACAATGCGTGCTCTGCATCTGGTAGTTGGGGCAGTAGAGGGCCATGACGTGGCGGAACCCATCTGTGTCCACCAGACGGAAAGGCAACATTTCCAAGGCCAAAACCTGGCAAATGCCGACATTCAGGCTTGTTGGCTTGGGGATGTTTTGGGTTAAAGTGTGTATCTTCTGCTGCCAACCTGAAGACAGAAGGCTGGCTGCTAGACTGTGCCGCTGTAACGGCAGCAGTCGTCAAACTGGCGGAAGAGAAGAAGGAGAAGAGGTTGGATGGGTCTCTGTGGTGCTGGTGGTACTCGTGCGACGGTGGATGGCTGAAGCGGAGGGCTGACCCTGATCATGACTCTGAGAGAACATTGGCACTGTGGAAATGCTTGGATGGTGGCGAGGAGGAGGAGGCCGAGACAGAGGGTGTGAACAGTGGTTGGAGGCCCCGGTGTCCTCGGTCTGGCCTTTTTTGGCCAAGTGTTCACTCCATTTCACTCATGCATTTGGCTGCATTGACTAAGACGATTTTGGTGGTGGTTAAACCACTTAACGGTTCCCTTGTCCTCTACTTATCGTTTACGGCAAAGAGGCGTGCATATTACATCGCTGGGTGAATCATAGGCCTTGCTCAAAGGAAGGCCCATGCTTGAGAGTCCTGACCTTTTTGACGGCGATAAGCGAGGAGCGGGTTTGCGTCTGACCGTGGCTGGCGGGAATCAAATCGCAGCGACTTTCTGCGACCGCCCTCTCCCTTTTTGTGGCGGGACCAGTATTGACACTACCCCATCGTCTTCCTCCTCGTTAACTGATGAAGCGCTCGCAAGCAAATTCTGACCGGCTTCCTTCACCTCCTCTGATGGCATCAGTAACTGGGCGTCAGAGCAGACTAAACCAGTCCTCTTGTATCTTTTAACATGCCTTCTGACCCCAAACGCATTTTTGTCATCAATTAGTCTTCAGACAATGGATTATCCACAGTGGTGGTACATGAGTTACATTTGGGCCTGCTTCATGTTGGACGGATGCTGATGATGCTGATGACACATTTGTGGCCCGTGACTGGGAGGAAGAGGAGGTAAGACTGGCTATATGCATGTTGCAATTAACCACTGAAGACGAGATTGGCGACGATGTTCGTTACTTAGATTCACAGGCCCTGGACCCATCGATTACAGGCCTGACGTCCTCGAACTGATGACGAGACCCGCTGGCATGCGTGGTTTGTCGCCAGCACTGGAAGGATCATCTTCTGCTCGTACCTCATACCACCCATGTGCTAACCCCCTCTTTGCTCGCTTACCAACTGCATTTTCGCCTCCATGTTCAGAAATATAAAAAATTTGAGAATTTTATGGAATATGTTTGGAAATTCCTCTTATTAAACAGACGGCAAAATCACAGCTATTCTCAAATCCCACTAATCAAAACAAAAATGTGCTGGATCCAATTTAACTGCAAAGTGGTCTATCAACAAATCTGGACTGGGCAAAAGTCAAAAAACACGTTTCTGATATGTTTTCCGTATAATACACGGCCTTGTTTGCACTTTCAATTCACCTGTGAGACTATAATAATTGCTGTTTTTAAGATTACGTGGATGCTGCTCAAAGAACAAAGCTGGGTGCGCAAAATCAAAAAACATGTATCTGTTAATGTTTTCGTATAATGACAAGGAATTCTTTTGCACCTATTCAAGGTCACCTGTGGTGACTAATAGAAATTGCTGTTTTAAGATTTTATCGGGATGCCTGCGTCAATGAACAAGCTGGGGTGCGCAAAAGTCAAAAACCCACTTATCTGTTATGTTTTCGTATAATACACGGTATTTTTGCACGCTTTCAATTCACCTGTGGTGACTATAGAATTGCTGTTTGTAAGATTTACGTGGATGCTGCGTCGAATGAACAAAGCTGTGTGTCGCAAAAGTCAAAAACAACGTATTTCTTTTAATGTTTTCGTACGATACACGGTATTTTTGGCAACAAACAACCTGTGCTGACTACAAGATGTGCTGGAGATTGTAAATTTAACTGCAAGGTGTATATATCAACACAGGTGGAATGGTGTAAAATTTAAATGAACACCTATCTGAAATGTAATACTGAAAGTAAAAGTGAGTTTTTGCACCTAAACAAAAGAGAACCTGCAGTTTACTAGAAATGATGTGTATCCAAAAAAAAAAAAAAAAATAAATATAAGTTTCAGGCTGCCCAATATCTATGAAATATTTCAATAGCAAACTGTAATAATAAAGATATTGCAGTGCAATGTCTACACTAAGTCTTGGAGAACTTTATCCAGTGTTCTTATAGATAGAGCATTGTCGTAATGTTCGCACCCGCGCCGACCCCCCCACCCCTCCCCGTGCACTTTTAACAGCGTTAGATGGCGCTTTAATAATTCTCTAGCAACTACATAAAATCTCAATCTCTAATCTAACTAACTAAATTGAAGGATCAACAGTTAATATAGAGTTTTTCTCTGTGTCAGAATAGACTAATTCCGCTGAGCTGTATGGCCAAAGGCATGAGCGCACGTCCTATTCCTATGAGACGCGGAGACAACTAAGGCTTAACAGGAAACGCTTGGTTCTATGTAATACGAGGTCATGTGATTTTTTCCAGCCAATTCGCACCATAACTCAGTCCCAGTCATGAACATCGCACGACTACATCTCACCGCTGCTCCTATTCTTTAATCTGATATGCTGGCTGCCAAAATTAACAGGAACTGCCGAAAATGGCGCGATCCCGCTTCATAGATTATGCACAATTTTAAACCTAATTAGTCGCATGATCTGAAAATTTCAATCACCATAAAAACCACCTTGCCGATTTCAACATTGCGATAAAAATTCGCCTCAACACTACTTACTTTATATTAATTGAATTTTCGCATTGTCAAATGGTTTTGAGGTCCATGTTACTTGCTGAGATACAGCTAATACATATGGTCCTTTGGGAACTGAAATGTGACTTCTAAAGGCATTTCTCCCTCACAATTTTTAATAGTGGCTGAAGAAAAGATAATTTTTATATTTTTGGGTCGGCATGTAGCTGTGAGATACATCAATAATCCCTGGTCCTTTGAACAGAAACGTGTGCTTCAAAGAGGCATTTCTCCGTCACAATTTTGGAACAGTGCTGATAAAGCATTTTTATAATTTTTTGGGGTCATGCTGCTTTGAAATGCATGCAATACAACATGTCCTATTATAAAAAAAAATGTTGTTTCTAACACACATTTTGTTCTTCAACAATTGACAAAGTGGCCTCAAGGTCATGCTTTGAATGTTGGGGGATTTTGCTTTTGAAATGCAGCTATAACTACCAGACCTATTATAAAAAAAATGATGTTTCTCTAACAGACATTTGTTCTCACTATTGTCAAATTGGCTCAAGGGTGATGGAGCTGTCAGAAACAGGAATAGGTTAGGACACCTGTTAATGGCACAGTATTGCAAATGACTTGTTTTTGCTAAGATCTTTAACATAGCATATCAATCCCGTATTGAGACAAACCCATTTAATACAATTTAAAAAAAGAGAAACAAAGACATGGTGGGATTCCCATCTATTTTAAAAATGTGTTTTCTAGAATAAACTACTAAAAAACTTTGCATGTACCAAATAGGCTGGTAAAAAAAAATTCTCTGAATTGGGACAAGGGAGGAACAGAAAAGCTTGAAGCCAGATGTAGGTAATATCAGAGGTGACATGGAGTATGGAGCACGGACAGAGAACAAAGTACAAAGACAATTTCCTCCAGCACGTGTGTAAATGAGAAAAAGAATGCCAAGAAAAGGACCTGGGTGGAACAGGAGCGTTAACCACCAGTTTTTCAAGTAAAGCTCAATTGGTCCGCACTCATAGGAGGGGAAAACCCTACCCGGGACAGGACAGAAATATGGTCCAGTGAAACTAAAATGGGGGTTGAAAGGGAACTCCTTTTTCCGGCACTTTTTAAATGTGGGGTCATCAGTTTGGGCTCATGCTTGGGCCCAGACAGGTAAGTCAATGTCCAGTAAACAAAAATTTGGTGTTAAAGACTCCTTTTTCCGGACTTTTTAAATTGGGGGTCATGCAGGTTTGGGGCTCATGCTATGGCCCAGGACAGGTTAGTCAATGTCCAGTTCAACTAAAATGGTGGTTCAAAAACTCCTTTTCCGGTACTTTTGAATCTGGGGTCATGCAGGTTTGGGGCTCATGCTGTGGGCCCAGGACAGGTATAGTCAATGTCCAGTAAACTAAAATGGTGGTTAAAGACTCCTTTTTCGGATTTTTTAAATTGGGGGTCATGCAGGTTTGGGGCTCATGCTGGCCCAGGACAGGATATTCAATGTCCAGTTCAAAAATTTGGATGGTTCAAAAACTCCTTTTCTGGCACTTTTTATTGGTGATGCAGTTAGGTCATCTGTGGTAAAGACAGGGATAGGAATTTTGTGTGTTTTTTTTTTCTGTGGCTTTTATAACCTAAGTGTGTTCTAAGAATGTAGCACGTATCCATTTGACTTTGGATGTTATTCCGTTCTCCAGCCCTGTTTGGGTGTAAGAATGAAGGTGTTGTTGCCTCCCATAGACTTTAATGTTCATCGCTATAATCGACTGCTCACTATCGACTATCTGGTCGATGATGGTCGACTATCGACCATCGACCGATGTCGATGGCCAACGCAATCGCTCAACACTAATACCAACAATTTTAGGTGTATTTGGGCTGCTTTCAAATTTAATGTAATTCAGGATATACAACAAAAGGCAGCACAGCACAGGTGTTGCTGGGACCTGTGGTCCCCCCAAGCAGGATTTCTTGCTTAATTATTTATTCTTCTTGACAATTCATTTATTATAGTAGTGTACTGCTGTAAGTGTAGCTCTATAGCACATTACAAGAATTCCGAGCTCCACTTCGACTTCTCCGCTCAGATAGACCACATTAAACTGGGTTTCTGCTGTCAGAGCTGTAAAGCGCTGGAATGCACCTCACTTTGCCGACCCGCAATCATGCATGCCTCGGATTTTTCGAATTTGCCAAGTTCCGCCCCAGAACGCCCACAGCGCGCCCACTGCATGCCCCTTCATGTTAGGCGCATATGAAAGTGGCGAAGGTTGCGCCTAACAGCGCATCCCTGTGTCCGACAGTGGAGTCGGTACGTTGAGGCGCAGTATATGCCGGAAATCAGGTGCAATTCCCCAACATACATGTCGCCTTATATGTATATATATATATATATATATATATATATATATATATTACATATATATATATATATATATATTACATATATATATATATATATATATTACATATATATATATATAAAAGTGTTGAGTGATTATAATCGACGAAGTTGAAATGGGCACATTTTTTTTATGTTGATCGGAATTTTTCGATCACGCGATAATTTAGGTGAAAATCTGCGCATAATCTATTAATATCGCGCCATTTTCGGCATTTCCCTGTCATTTTGGCGGCCACAAAACGGCTTAGAGAATAGAGCAGGGTAAAACTGTGTGTGCAAAGTCATGACTGTGATGTGATGATTGTGATTGGCTGGAAAAATCCCCATGATCCCCGTTTTACATAGAACAGCCCTTCCTGTTCAGCATTAGTGTGTCTCTGTGTCTCATAAGAGCAGGACGTGTAGTTAGCTTTCTCCTCAATACAACTCAGCGACACAGTTAACTTTGTTCACATAGACAATTATGCTTTTAGCTGTGAACATTAGAACATAGGTAGATTAGAGAATTTCAGTTTTTAGTTAGTTAGGCTGAGAATTTGAAAGAAGCATCTAGCGCTGTACAGCCGCGGGAGTGCGGGCGAACACAGACAGGCAGGCTGGCAGGCTTTTGAAAGGAGAGTGGATATTGTGCAGTCCAGAGTGCTTTGACCCTGCATTTAAATGGCTTTTTATTACCAGTTTTTGTTGAAATATTACCTTGTATTTTGTGCAGCCTGTACTTATATTAGGATTCAGATATTTTCTAGTAACTGCAGGTGTATTTGATAGGTGCAAAACCCACCTTTTATTATCTGTACACGATTTAATTAGGTTTTTTTTCACTTTGGTGCAGCTCAGTTTTGTTCAAAGACCTACTTTGTACTTACAATAGGATACATAACTTTTCTAGTCACCGCAAGTGTATTTCATAGGTGCAAAAACCACGTTTTATTATCCGTACACAATTTAATTAGGTTTTTTTCACTTTGGTGCAGGCCATTTTTGTTGAAAAGACCCATCTTGTACTTACCGTATATACTCGAGTAAAAAGCCGAGTTTTTCCAGCACAAAAAATGTGCTGAAAAATCCCCCCTCGGCTTATACTCGAGTCACTGTCGGCGCTCGGGCGCTGCGATGGCCTGAGTGCCGATAGGGACGCTTCAGCTATATGCGACTCCTAAGGGAGCGCATATAACTGAATGCCTGGTACCTGACAGCCTCCGGGCACTGCGGTGGCCCAGACGCTGTCAGCGATCTCTTCCCCTGTATGCGACTCCTCCGGAGCGCATGCAGGAGAAGAGATACCACTGTGGAGCAGAAAGCGAGTGCTCCCTGCTCCGCAGTGGACTCCGGGCAGCCGCAAACTCGCGGCCGTCCGGAGTTTCCGGCACAGGCAGCGTGTGTCATCACGCTGCGTGCGCGGCCTGATGACATCACCCTACTGTGCCGAGAAGACAGAGGAGAGCGCCCGGAAGACGGAGCAGCGGGGATCGAGGTAAGTGGTTGTTTTTTGTTTTAAAACGATGCCTATACCTGCCTAGTACTGCCTATACCTGCCTATACCTGCCTAGTACTATCTATACCTGCCTAGTACTGCCTATACCTGCCCTATACCTGCCTAGTACTATCTATACCTGCCTAGTACTATCTATACCTGCCTAGTACTGCCTATACCTGCCCTATACCTGCCTAGTACTGCCTATACCTGCCCTATACCTGCCTAGTACTAAATATACCTGCCTATACCTGCCTAGTACTGTCTAGACCTGCCCTATACCTGCCTAGTACTATCTATACCTGCCTATACCTGCCTAGTACTGCCTATACCTGCCCCATACCTGCCTAGTACTATCTATACCTGCCAATACCCTGCCTAGTACTGCCCATCCTGCCCTATACTGCCTAGTACTATTATACCTGCCTAGTACTGCCTATACCTGCCTATACCCTGCCTATACCTGCCTAGTACTGCCCTATACCTGCCTAGAACTATCTATACCTGCCTAGTACTCCTATAGCTGCCTAGTTACTGCCTAGTACGGCTATAACTGCCTAGGGACCTATATTTTGCCTATTGCCTGTCTAGGGGGACATATGCCAGTCTAAATTCCCCGCATATACCTGCCTATATCCTGCCTAGGGGACCTATATTGCCTTAGCCTGTCTAGGGGGACCTAAAGCCTGCCTTTAAACCTGCCCCTAGCCTGCCTAGGGGGACCTATACCTGCCTATAACGACCTATACCTGCTTATGAGGACCTATACCTGCCTATGGGGGCAATTGCCTGCCTATAGCCTGCCTAGGGGGACATATAGCTGCCTATACCAGCCTATGGGATACATTAAACTGCCTATACATGCCTATAACCTGCCTATGGGGGACATTAAAAATGCCTATACCAGCCTATATCTGCCTATGGGGAAATTAAACTGCCTATACCTGCCTATGGGGGACCTTAAACTGCCTATGTAATTTTAAATTGGTACCTATTTTTATTTTTAAAATTCACCAGTTTGGCCGCTGCATTTTCCACCCTAGGCTTATACTCGAGTCCATAAGCTTTCCCGGTTTTTGTGGCAAAAGTAGGTGCCTCGGCTTATACTTGGGTCGGCTTATACTCGAGTATATACGGTATATTAGGATACAGAAATTTGCTAGTAATTGCAGGTGTATTTCATAGGTGCAAAACCCACCTTTTATTATCCGTATACATTTCAAATAGGTGTTTTTTTTTTTTACTTTGGTGCGTCCCAGTTTTGTTCAAAGAGCCACCTTGAATACAGAAATTTTGTAGTTACTATTGGTGTATTTCATTGGTGCAAAAACCACCGTTTGTTATCCATATAACTTTTAAATAGCTGTATTTCACGTGGTGCGGCCCTAGTTTTTTTCAAATAGCCACGTTGTACGACACTTCTGATAGAAAAATTTTCTAGCAACTGTTCTCATTTGTCATTGCTGCAAAAAACGCAATTTCTCATCCGTGTAACTTCTGAATAGTTTTATTGCACTCGTGAATCTCAGTTTTGCCGCAGATGCGCACATGTATGATATTTTGTTAAAAACTATCAATTCCTAGTCCTACTGGGCAGTTGTAAATCCCTGGGACTGAAGGAAGAACACTGTTGATTTTGTCTTATGGTTCTTCCACCAGACCGCATTTCACAGCTATTCGCTAGAAACCTTTCTATTTCTAATCCAAGTTGGCTGTAGGATATTAGAAGGATTTAAGAATAGCTGTGATTTGCCGTCTTTTAATAAGAGACTTTCAAAAACTTTTCCACACCATCTTAAATTGTTATCTTTCTGAACATGGAGCGAATTGCAGGTGGTAAGCGAGGAAAGAGGGGTGTAGTAGGTAGAGGTTTGAGAGAAGGTACTGCTTCCAGTGCTGGCGACAACACGCAAGCCAGCGGATCATCGGTTGCAGGACCATCAGGCCTGTCATTGCTGGGACAGGGCCCTGTGAATCTCAGTAACGAACAGCGTCGCCAATCTGTTCTTTAGTGGTTAATGCAACCTGCATCCAGCAGTCTTACCTCCTCATCCTCCCAGTCACGGCCACAAATGTCGTCTAAAATGGTGGTTCAAAGACTCCTTTTTCCGGCACTTTTTAATCTGTGGGTCATGCAGGTTTGGGGCTCATGCTGTGGCCCAGGACAGGGATAGTCTATGTCCAGTGAAACTAAAATGGTGGTTGAAAGACTCCTTTTTCTGACTCTTTATCTGTGGGATTAGGTTTGGGGCTCATGCTGTGCCAGGACAGGATAGTTATGTCATAACTAAAATGGTGGTTGAAAGTCCATTTCCGCACTTTTATTCTGGGGTCATGCAAGTTTGGGGTCATGCTCGTCCCAGGACAGGAATATTCAATTTCCAGTTCAAGTAAAATGATGGTTCAAATCATACTGCCTTCTGGCACTTTTTAATTGGTGGGTCATGCAGGTTTAAGGGTCATGCTGTGGTACAAGACAGAGGTAGTGAATGGTCTGTGACTTTTTTTCTGTGGCTTTTATAACCTAAGTGTGTTGCCTAAGATGTAGCACGTATCCATTTGACTGTTGTGGATGTTAATTCCAGCTTCTCCAGCCCTGCTTTGGTGTAAGAATGAAGGTGTTGTTCCTCTTCCATAGACTTTAATGGTCATTGGCGATAATCTATTATCGACTATCGGAAATCGTCTTGATAATTGATGATATCGACTATATGTATATTATAACATATAAAGTGTGATCTGTGAATGTAGTGAAGTTTATTATTACTATGCAGTCAGGAGGATGAGGGTGGCACATGGCAGGTGAGGGCTGGGAGCTTGAGCTGGAGCAGAGCAGAGCATGCTCTCTGACTTTACTGCTGCTTTTGGAGGCTTTTGAAGAGGGACCGCCCACATTCTCTGCCTGTCTTCCACCTCTGTACACAGTAAGTTCTAGCTGCCGACTGCTGCTTGTTTCAGCTGCGATCTCTTGGTCTGTGTGACCTAGTGATCTCAGCTGTATGGTGAGGGGGGCTCATGGGCCCGGTTGCAATTGCAACCGCTACGGCCCCTGTTGCTACTCTACTGCCCCTACATATCAACCCATCACCCCTCATGTATACACACAACCACCAACCAGTCCATGGGAAGTTTATACAGAAGTGGGGAATGGTTAGGAAGGAGCTGGAAAAGTGAAGATTCTAAAATGTTTGTGTGGCAGAGACGAGTTGTGGCTGATAGAAGTTATTATGGAGGTCTAGGCCGAAAGGAAAAAAAAAGGGGGGGAAGAGAACCACACCAGTCAGAGACTATTTTACCTGTGTGTCACAATATGCAAATACACTGTAATAATTTCTATGTCTGCTTGGAACCTGCATACAACTGGAGTCACATGTGATGGTCATGATCTGGCTGTATTATTTGGTCCTTTGGTAGTAATATTATTGTTTCTTGGTATTGTTTTTTTTAGTAACAGTAATATGTATGATTTATTTGCTCCATGTACAGGTGTATTATTTGGTAACTATATGACTGTATAAGGTATAAGGGTTTCTTTACATGGCTTACTTGGACGCTGTTTTCGAAGCAGTTTTCGTAATGGGTCCACTCCCAAAACAGCATCAAAACCTCGTCTGACACACGCTTCTTCAGAAGGGGTTTTAGTGGCATTTTTTGGCGCAGTTCTGGACAAGGTTTTCAACATTGTTTTCACCCATACAAATTAATAGCCAGGTCAAAAAACGCACCAAAAAGCGCTCCAAAAATGCATAAAAAACGCGCCTAAAACATGCTTTAAGGATTGACATGACACTTCTTTTTCAGCGCTTCCGAAGAAGCGCGTAAAAACCTCATCATGTGTAAACTGCAACGCTGTTTTACATATGAATCCATATAATTAATTAGGGGCATTTTGGAGGCTTTTTTGGGCACAGAAATGCTCTGAAAACCGTTTGCAAAACAGCATCTAAATAAGCCATGTGAAGATACCCTAAGACTCATCACACATAGAAGAGCACTTTTGAAAAAGCAAATTTGTCAGTGCTGATTTTCATTGTACAATGACTACTGAGGTGATGGACAGGATTGATGTGGAATGCGCAGAAAATTAGTGACAGGAACATTTTTTTTCCATAAAAATATATGCCACAATTCCTGTTTGTGCATGAAAAATGCGGTGTGAACCCATCCCTACGGAGCAGAACATATGGATGTTTTAGAACCATAGCAATGCGCCTGGCAGGGGATTTTAATATCCTTACGTTTTTGTTGTGTTTTTGAACTACAACATGTGAAAGCACATGTTGTAGTTGAAAAAGTCTCACGTCACAGTTGAAAAATGCAACAAAAATGCAAGAAATTGAATAATGCATGCGTTTTTACAAAATGCTACTGCAAATATGCATACAAAACACAGTGAGAACCTGACCTTTTTACCTATGTTAACACAACGCTTTTATGTGCTTATAATGGCTCAGCACTCTTGTTTTATTTGATTAGCACATAACTAGTGATGAGCGATTGTGTCAACAATCGTTATCGGGTCGATAGTCGACATCGGCAATTATCATGTCGCTAGCCGATAGTCGATTATCACCGATGACCATTAAAGTCTATGGGAGAGGAACAACAGCTTCATTCTCACATCCAAACAGGTGAGGAGAAGCTGGAATTAACATCCATAACAGTAAACTGGATACCTGCTACATCTTAGACAGACAATTAGGCTATAAAAGTCACAGAAAACAATTCATATGCTAAAATAATGTATTATGTTCAATGGCTAACCGAAAACATGAGGATAGCATAGCCAAAGCAGGTACAGCGGTACCGGCAGCTATGGGGCCCCTTTCACACAAAACAAGACACCGGTATTGGAAATGGCACATGGGAACTGGCAGGAGACCCCTATCACTTTTTGCACAAGGGACCAACAACTTGTCATATATGTGGTGCCGGTGGCAGCAAGAACATCCCAATGGGGAACACGGAGGTTCAGCTGGCAGGACCATAGTTACCTTGGATGCTGTGAGAGCCAGGGCCATCTATTAACCGTTTCATAGCCACATGCAGCTAAATAAAATGGGGTGCCCAACCATTACTACTTCCTATTTTTAACATATCACAGGGCACTTTTTTCATTCCGGCTCCTGGCAGGAATACTGCCCTATTGCCACCCCTGGCATCCATTCTAAAGTAAGAAAAAATGCCCTTATGGACCATCAGAATAAAATTTCCCAATAAGAAATTGACTATTTTAAAAAACTATTTTTCCAATTCTGCTGCTGCTGCTACGGATTCGGCTACTTCCCATTCTACTGCTGTCACATTGCTGACGTTGTTCCACTATGACATTAAAACGTGAAGCAGACGCAACATATGTCCCCAGTTGGTCAGTGAGGCCTATGTCAAATTCCTGCATTCTACTTTCAAGTGGGTTGAAGGAAACTGCCGACTTTTTATTTGGATCAAGAAGGGTAGACCCCCAGTAACCGCTGTTCATTTTGATGGCCTTGAAGCGCGGAAAATAAGCTTTCTGTCAATAAGACCTTTACTATTGGTTTCAGCAGCATGCCCCAAAACCAGCAAAAATGCCCTTGATACAACCTCAGAATAAAAAGTGCTGGAAGGCAGTATTATTTGTCTGACTCACAGATTAAAAAGTGCCTGAAAATGGAGTCTTTGAACCACCATTTTAGTTGAACTGGACATTGACTATCCCTGTCCTGGACCGCATCATGAACCTCAAACCTGCATGACCCACAGATTAAAAAGTGCCGGAAGAAAGTAGTCTTTGAACTACCATTTTTGTTGAACCGGACATTGACTATCCCTGTCCTGGACCGCAGCATGAACTCCAAACCTGCAAGACCCCCTGATTAAAAAGTGCTGGAAGAAAGTAGTCTTTGAACCACCATTTCAGTTGAACTGGACATTGACTATTGCTCTCCTGGACTGCACCATGACCCAAAAAGCTGCATGACCCACAGATCACAAAGTGCCGGAAGAAAGTATTATTTGAAGCAGTATTTTAGTTGAACCGGACATTGACTATCCCTGTCCTGGACTGCAGCATGAACCCCAAACATGCATGACCCACAGATTAAAAAGTGCCGGAAGAAATTAGTCTTTGAACCACCATTTTAGTTGAACTGGACATTAACTATCCCTGTCCTGGACCGCAGCATAACCCCAAAACGTGCACAGGGGCCCTTATGGACCATCAGCAGAGAAATTTGCAATAATAAACTCTTTTAAAAAAAGCTGCTGCTATAGCTACTTGCCATTCTACTGCTGGCACGTTGGTGACGTTGTTCCACTGTGACATTAGAACGTGAAGCAAATGAAACAGATGTCCCCAGTAGGTTAACAAGGCCTGTCTGAAAATCCTGCATTCTACTGTCAAGTGGGTTGAAGGACATTACTGATCAAGCAGGGTGAGGCTGTGAACATGGATCACGGAGAGTCAGGTAGCAGGGCCTGACACAGATTGGGTGCGGTGAGAGCCAGGGCTGGGGTCCGTCATCTATTAACAGTGGGTTCAGCTAGCAGGACCGGAGTTACAGTGGGTGCGGTGAGAGCCAGGGCTGGCGTCCGTTATCTATTAACATAGTAAAAATGCCCCCATGATGCAGCAACGAAAACAGTCGGGCTGAAGCAGAGTGCAGAAGTGGAAGTGTGAGCTAAGACCTCCAGCTTTCCTCAGTACACAGTCAAGACCTGGGTAGCGCTTGACAACTTTCGGCCTATACGGGAGCGCTTACCCCTCCGTATGAGTGCGGACCAATTGAGCTTCACTTGGAAATGCTGGTGGTTGACGCTCCTGTTCCACCCAGATGCCTTTTCCCTTGGCTTTCTTTTTCTAGTTTTACTCAACGTGCTAGGGTAAATTGTCTGTCCTTGGGGTGGCGAATGTGCTTCATACTCCATGTCCTCTGAATAACCTACATCTGTTCAAGTCTTCCTGTACCTCCCTTGTGCAATTCAGAGGAATATTTTTATCAGCTATTTTGTAAATGCAAGTTTTTTAGTAGTTTCATTCTAGAAAACACATTTTTAAAATAGGATGGAATCCCACCACGTCTTTGTTTCTCTTTTTTTGAATTGTATTAAAGGGGTTGTCTCACTACAAGGATTGCTGCTTTTTATGTTAAACATCTTGTAAAAACAAGTCACTTTGTAATATGTCCATTAACAGTGTCCTACCTATTCCTGTTTTTGATAGCTTCATGACCCCAAGAATTCAATGCTGACATCAGGCAGCAGTTACAATAAATTATCTGTAACCCAATTTGTGTACAAGGGGGCTATTTGCGACAAAATGGGATGCACAGACACCAATAGAACTGCAAAAACAAAACAATTTCACCTCAGTTGGGAGGTCTGCTGGCCAAAAAGTGGTATAACATTGCTATTTCAATGTGAGTTCAGGAAAAGACAGGCTGGGCTGCACATAATCCCCCCTCCTTTCCGACCCCCCCCCCCCTTCCCCGTGGCTACACACAGCACTAGCTGTCTTTACAAGTCTCTCTCTAACTAAATAAGAACTAAAATTCTCTAATCTAGCTATATCCTAAGCTTCACAGCTACAAGGATGGTTTTCTGTATAAAAAAATACTGTCTCTCTGAGCTGTGACAACAGCTATTGGGACAGGCAGCAAGATGAGCTTCTCTGTAGTGAGATAGTGAAGGAATGAGGCTGATCAGGAAATGGAGTCGCATACATAAAACGAGGTCATGTAATTTTTGCAGCCAATGAGATCCATACACCCAGCTCACCCTGCTCTATGCTCTTCGCTGATTGGCTGGCATCCAAAATTACAGGAAACATGAAAAATGTCGCAATAGTAAACGTGATAACGATTATCTTTAAGATTTTCACAGAAACTATTGCATCATTGTAAAATTTCGATAAACGAAAAAACCGTGTCGATTTCAACTTTTGTCGATAGTATTGCTCATCCCTACACATAGCATGTCAAACTGTGCACAAGAAAAGCAGCTGTGTGTCTAATGCCCTCTTATTCCATTTAATTCAATGAGACCCTAATGTCATATTTTTTGTGTGTGCATTTTGAGGAGTAATCATGGAAAAAAACATGAATGCTCCATGTCAAAAGTGCACAAAAAACATTGCATGAACACAACCGTAGGAGCTTTTTCTTGCATATTTTGCAGCAATATTTGCAAGGCAGAAATTAAACCTAAGGAGAGAAAAAGTAAACACTGTGTGAATCCAGCCTTGGTTTTTTTACATGTGTTTTGATACGTAAAATGTTTATTTTATTGGGGATTTATGCACGAAAATCCACATCAAGAGACACATCAATAGTGCTTCATTCTTTTCTATGGGAATGCACATGATAAGTGCACATTGGTGGGGTTTTTATGTCATTTCATGTTTCTTCTAAATTCTTGGTGTGTGATGTGTGTTTTACATGCATAATTTTGCAATGTAGAGTTAATGAGGCTTGTGAAAAATGCACCAAATTACACATGGAATTATACATAATTTGGTGTGTATTTTAATATGTAAAGCAATGGTTGTGCTGAAAAACCCATGAAAATAAGTATAGAAAGTATGTATCAAAGAATGTGCAGAAAAATCCATGAAAAAAGCTCAAATAAAAGTTCATAAAATCGCATTAAAAATTACTAACACAAACCAACTTTAAAATTCACATGAGAATTTTGCACTCATTTAACTGAAGCTAAACCTGCAGTGAAAAAAATACTGCACTTGTGAATTTTACCCTTAGGGTAAGTTCACACGGGCTAACTTCGGCGCGCATTTTGCGTCGTATTTACACTGTAATACGAGCGAGATATGTACCAAAATTACGGTAATCCATAGTTCTCATAGAGATAAGTGACGAGTAATGACAGTCTATGGGGCCGGTGGGTCCCCCGCATCACGGGGGTACAAGCCGATCAGAACGACTCCCAAACAGCCGATGTACGCCTCACAATTACGCCGTGTGAACATAGCCTTACAGAAAATTGACATATAGCAGATTTGTGGCAGAAATTTTTACAACCCAAAAATCTTTCATATATGTAATTGGGGTTGTTTCTGCTGCGTGTGCATGAATTTCTGCAAGCCCGATTCAGATGGATGGGACAACTACAAAAACATTAGCAAGAATTTGCAATGTGTAAATTATTGGAATTATTGAAATTCCTTCTGCTTGTACAAAGAGTAATTCAGGAACTACAATTTATTAAAAATAATGGAAAAAGTGGAAAAATTGCAAGTCACAATATTAATGGAAACCCCCCTACTATAATAAGCAATGCTACATGAGCCTTTACAGTATGCCCAGTTCCACATACAAAAGGTGTAAAAATGTCAATTGAAATTTTATAATACAATATCAAAGTAGCTAGATAAATAGCATTGGTCAGTGGAGTTAGCAGAGTTTTTGTCAAAATGTGGCATGCCCCGAGTAACAAGTTATTTTAACTTTAACTAATTTTGCCACAGCCAGTTTTGAGCTCTCTGACAGAGCCCCATTTTTCAAATCTGACATGTGACTTTATATGGTGATAACTTTTTAATGGTTTTATTTATCCATGTGATTTAGATTTTTTTTTTTCTTGTGACACATTGTATTTTAAGTTAGTAATAAACTGGGGTCCATACAATTCTTGTTTGTTCGTGAAAAATATCAAAATGTGAAAATTTTTAAAAATTAGCGATTTTCAAAGTTCAGAAATATCTACCATTACAGATTTATGCACACAAGGGGCTACATGTACGAAATTTGTCTAGGTCTAAAACTCACTTTGTTGCACATAGTAACCAATCAGAGAACCCTTTTTATTTCATATGGTACTCTGGAAGAAGGGGGGCTTTTGTTGGGGTTTTTATTGCAACAAAGTTAGTTTTAGACCTAGACAGTTTTCATTCATATGGCCCAAGGTGTTAAAACTTAATAACTTATTTTGGGTACTACACTGTGCAAGGAATATATCCAGAGGTGTAGTGTAGTGAGTATTTTGACCCCACGGCTATGAAAATAAAAATTTAGGGCCACATGCATGAAAACTGTCTAGGTCTAAAACTCTCTTTTTTTGGGTCATGGCAACCAAACAGGCACCCCTCTCATTTTTTTCCCGAGCACTAATGAAAAGAAGGGGGCTTTGATTGGGTTCGAAAGGACAACAAAGTTAGTTTTAGACCTAGACAGTTTTCATACATGTGGCCGTTAATTTTTTCCAACAATATGCAGTTTTGGATGAAAGTTTTACATTTTCAAAAGGAATCCTGGAAAAAAAAGCGATGGGCCTAGTAGGCTGAAAAAATGCGTAAAAAACAGCAGTTCAGTTCTGCCATATTTTTTTGGGTGTCATTTTTACAGCGTTCGCCGTGTGTTGTAAATGACATGACAACTTTTCTGTGACGGTCATTACATTACATTATACTAAACCAGCCAGACAATGAATTCTATAGCTAAAAGATAACTTTTACTAAATATTGATAAAAATAGTGAAAAGGAAAAAAATAACAAAAC